>WYDI02027609.1:13021-55488 GCA_009867235.2 Psittacus erithacus | reverse complement strand
AAGAAATTCTTCCCTGTGAGGGTGGTGAGGCCCTGGCACAGGTTGCCCAGAGAAGCTGTGGCTGCCCCATCCCTGGCGGTGTTCAAGGCCAGGTTGGATGGGACTTGGAGCAACCTGGCCTAGAGGAAGGTGTCCCTGCCTGTGGCAGGGGGCTGGAACTGGATGAGCTTTAAGGTGTCTTCTAACCCAAACCATTCTGTCATTTTATGAAAAAAATACACATAACATATGAAAACATGGATGAAAGATACACACTCCTTAATTTCTACTCTTAATCCAAAGCCTACTGAAATTCCCTGATGTCAACAGACTTGGAGTAACTTCCTAAAACTCTTCAGACATTGCCTTAACTCAATCGTTAAGCAGTGGAGCTGCTCTTTTTTTAAATACCATCAGCGCAAATAGAAGAATAAGCTTCTGAGTTTAACAATAAAAACTGAGTAACAGAGGTGGACTTGTAGCTGCAACACTTAGCTGTGTTCCATGTCTATGGTGAAAATGCAACAAGGGGTAATAAGGTAATCAGAACTTAAACAGAGCTGATGATCTGCAGTGAGAAAAACTCCAAATCACACAGTAAAACTGTTAACCTACAGAATTCTAAAGTATAACATATTACTGAACATTTTCAGAATATGTGACATGTAGAAGTAATTCTTCTTAACATATTCAACACAGTTTAAATGGAGACTAAGAAGATCCCAAGAGAGTACGTGTGGTATATTCACAATGCCGCGAAGTTCTGCTTCACTATTTGTCATATCAAAAAAAAAGCCAAGTGCCCATTAAATTGTATAAAGTGTGCAGCACAGCACTGCATATCCTTTTGCCTATCATATGTATCCTTGATTAGTGTATACATAAGAGATGTTCACATTTTTGTGAGCGATTATGGCTTTGCTGATTTTTCCAAATGAGTTAACAACAACCTCATGCTCCAATTATACACAGTATTTAATACATACAAAGTTACAGGATTAGTTACCGCCGTATTTGATACATAAGGAATTAGTCTGGTCCAGCTGTCATCTTTGAAAATAAAGTCCTACTGATGAAAACAGTTTTTTAAAATAATGACTTTTAATGTTCCTACTTGATATTCTAGAAGTACTCAGAAAAATGGTAAATAATTACTTAAGACTTTAAATACCAATTACACATTTTCTAAAGAGCATTTTAACGAATGTCTTGTGCATGTGTCTGTAGAAAAGACTGTTACATCTCTAATTAATTAAACTGGCACACAGCATTTTAACAATACATTTGCAGAAGACAGCAGGAATGCATGCCTACACTCTTCTGATCTGCTTCTCATAAACTTAACCAATGGAGAGAAAAAGGCTTGTGCCATTTTTATCTGTTGTGTTTCTGAGCTTAAGACATCATCTTATCTCAGGCTTTTCTTTTCCTCTTTGCTGTCTGGCAAATGAATTTGGTTCACAGAGAAACGGAAACAATTATTTCTATCTCAGTTCTTCTCCCCACATGATAGCCACATGTCCTGTAAGATATTTTGGACAAGAACTTTCGTATTGTCAATGTTATTTTACCAGCTTTTAGCAAACATTTTTAGACAGGAAAATACTTCTTTTCCCAAACCTATATAACAACTACATTGTATTGCACTACTACCTTATTTTGCATCAGACAAAACAGAATGTAAAAACTACATAGAAAAAAATGCCTCTACTTTCCAGTACCATTCAAAATATATTGTTTCCTAAAAAGCAGACTTAATTGCAGACATTCTTAAAACTTCAAGCAGTATCAAATCACTGATGAAGTGAAAAAGTGTATCTGATAGATGTTTTGCATGAAGCTAAATAGAATGAGAGGCAAGGCTGATCCGAAAGAGAAGAGAAGGCTGCATGGAGACCTCATAGCAGCCTTCCAGTATCTGAAAGGGGCTTATAAGGATGCTAGGGAGGGATTCTTCATTAGTGACTGTAGTGACAGGACAAGGGGTAATCGGTTCAAACTTAAACAAGGGAAGTTTAGATTGGATATAAGGAAGAAGTTCTTAATTGTAAGGGTGGTGAGGCACTGGAATGAGTTGCCCAAGGAAGTTGTGAATGCTTCATCCCTGACAGTGTTCAAGGCCAGGTTGGACAGAGCCTTGGGTGCCATGGTTTAGCGGGAGGTGTTCCTGCCCATGGCAGGGGGGTTGGAACTTGATGATCTTAAGGTCCTTTCCAACCCTAACTATTCTATGATTCTATGAAAGAAGCAACAAATGCAGTGCAAAAAGTACAGCATTCATCCTTAATATTCCCTTTGAAGGCTGGGCGCATAAAGAGCGGTTGTCTGATCAGTAATGCACTATTTCTCTGTGCCATTTTCTTGAGGGGAAAAAAAAAGGCCACCACAGCTAAAAGTGAATTTTAAACCATCTTTCTGCAAACTGTAAGCTGTGTAGCTTCAGAGAAAAGTATTGATGAAGAATTGTATTGATCAGCTACATTCTATGCAGATACAAGCACTTACTTATTTATAATGAGTTGATATTTGTAATGGAACACAATTGCCCAAAAGCTTTTTTCTCTCCTGAGCCCTAGTCTATCTGGTAGTGCGTGCACAAGTAAGAGCTACATACATTTCTGACTATAAAAAAAAACCCATCTGTAGATATAGTATTTCTGGATGTGGGCAATTTTTCTGTTTGTTATGATGACAACCCTATTTTTATCCATTTATAGACTATATTGAAAATACCAAAAATTATGCAGAATCTTGTATTTTGTGCTTCTTAGAGAGAAAAATATCCATGCTCTGATGAAAGTGTCAATTACTCTGCAAAATCATGCAGAACTTCTTAAATCCCGCTTCGTTGAACTTAAGAAATATTGTAAATATGGATATGTAAGGTAAATAGCAAATTGGTATTTAAGTGACATGCTGTTAGAATAATCTTTCACTTTTTGCTTCTACAAACCCCAAACCAAGAGAGCATCAAGGTGACATCTAAATGCTATTACAATACCAATACCAAGACTTATAAATAAATATTTTAATATTTACATTCTGTGAAGTGAATCTGAATCTTTGCTACCTAGCAGAATCTAACAGTAACAAAAATCTAATAGTCGTGAACTGAAAATGTAGCACACTCTAGAACAGAAGACAATTCTCATCCAATACATCATGCAGATGAGCAGCAAGTTGAAACTACATGAATAGGAGACAAATCACAGTAGTTGCAGGCATGGTTGAGTAAACTACCATCTATTTGTTCAGCTGCATCTATATTCTCTTACTTATTAAATAGGTCCATATTACTTACTAATTAGGAGCATGTATATGCACATGCATATCACTTCACTGTCTTACAGATTATGTATTAATTTTCTTTAGAACAAATCCTGCAACTTTGGTACTGAAGCCAACCAACCTATTCAACTAACTAGGCTTGTCCAGTCCATAAAGTACGATTTATTTAGTTACAGAAAAGATGGAATTGCAGTTCACAATTCAAGGAGATTCAAGACTAGGTAACTGTGCCTATCATGCCAACCTCTTTACGTATTGTAAATACACCTCTTCAGAAGACAGTAGTAGAATTTTGCCTCGAACTACAAAACAGGTTTGCTGAGAGACGCAAACCAGAAAACTAACAACTACCACTACATAATAACCATGAACTTCTGGTCTCATGAGAAGATGATCTTTCTGCATCTAATTGTGGATTTGATACCAGCTGTTCATTTCTTCTATGTTTAAAGCTTCTGCCTTGAGTACATGAATGTAGCCATGGAGAACTATAGAGAAAGCATTGTATTGCTGGCTGTTCTTTCCATGAGTGCTTACAACAAGTTCTCTGAGTGGAAAATTACTTTTTTGAATGGATACTAGCAGCGTTTGCCAAGTACTTAAAGGAAACAATTACTCCCATGGCATTCATGGAGCACAGTAAATTATGAATGTGTTTGCTGCATATATTCTTCTATAAATTCTACAGGTTTTTATTCATTTATAGCTTTTTCTGATGTTTGTTGGTTTTGACCAAAACTAGCTAAGTATGTCCTCAGCTATGAGGTGAATTTGGTCTTACTAACTCTTAAGTTAGAAGAAATTTTATGTAAACATCAAAACAGGCTAAGATGTTTTTTACAGCATTTATATTGAGTGTTTCTGATAAACAGTTCTTTAGTTAACAGAAACTGAACTTTTTCCAGTGTGTAAATAAATCGATAAATCAATGCTAAGCAGATTTTGAAGGCAAATCAGCAACAGAAGTCAACTAGTTCAAATTAGCTGGAAATCTGGTCCGCAGATTGAATTGAAATGAGTTATGCACACCTATTAAACGGTTCAGTACATGCTGGTTCAGACAACACCAGCTTCCATTTCAGGCTCCACAATTTTTCTAGTAATTTTTCATGTTGTACTAAAACTGGACAAATGTATAATATTTAGATCAAAAATTCACAGAAGCTCACAAAATCCAGTAGTGCAGCTAAATGACCTTATTAAGATTTCTATTTGTTCTGTCTCTGCTTTTTTTCAGCTACTCTCCAGCATTACAAGCAGATGGGCATTGGCAATAGTGCCTGTAGATTGGGATAACTGGAATTGCAGTGGTATTACAGAGCGAAGTAGAACAGCTGGGCTGCCATTTGATGATTCAAAAAATGTGTGAAAAATTATTACTCAAACTCTACATATACTGAACCAGCCACATTTATGGAGTTTCTCCAGCTTGTAACCCAAGAAATCTAATTTTCTCTGTAATAACAGAGTCTGTAACTATTATATTTACAAAATAATTTCCATGAACCTGAGACCTTGTAAGTCATTGAACCTATTTCCGTTGACTTCAATTGAGTTTGAGCTACACTGATGATGAATACTAAATATGAATGTTTTTAGCCAAAAAACAAAACTGGAAAAAGAAAAAAAAGTCAAGATTTTACTTGTAGAATAGTCACTACTCTTTCACATAGAAAAGTACCAGATGAGTTGAGATTTTATCAGCAAGCAATATGGAATTTTATAAGATGCAAACTGACATAATAACAGGCTAGTCATATTTATATTCTACCTTCAAACAAAGAATTTATCTTTTATTTACAAAGTCAACTGCAAAGACAATATTCCAGGAGTATGTAGAAGTCCCATGTGGCCTAAGTACGTGCATGCACTTTAGAAAGAGTTCATTTCCATTATAAGGGTTTACAATCAAAACATACAGATTTTAAGTAGCAAAGGATGAAGAAAGGAAACAAAGCACAGACAGAAGTTAATGGCCAAGAGTGCAGAGTATAGATTCTCACAACCCAGGCCCTAAGCAAAGATGTAAGATTATATTCCATGTAGGAATGTGCTCTGGGTTTGTGTGTGTGCATTTATACAGATCCTGCAGTGATTAAAACCATGGCTAACCACTGACAGATTGAAAATGTAATGTCAGTATTGATTAGAAATATGGAACACTAAATTATATGAGGAATAAGGCAAACACAGCCTTTCTCATTTTAAATTTTAGTCATTGAGTTAATAACTGATTAAACTACTGATATCTCCAAAATCTAAGAAAAGGCATTTACTAATGATCGTATCTGCAGAACATTATTTTGGTGTCACAACACATGTTATTTGAATAGATATGCACTAACTATGCCTTGGTTTACTTGCACAGAATCTGCTTATAGCATATCTCAGCCGGTCAGGGAAAATGACTGTTGCAGTGTACATTGTTATTTCAGGTCATTTGTCACTTGTTTAGATAGAAGAGGTTGCTAATT
Organism: Psittacus erithacus; assembly: GCA_009867235.2. Lineage (NCBI taxonomy): Eukaryota > Metazoa > Chordata > Aves > Psittaciformes > Psittacidae > Psittacus > Psittacus erithacus. Next base: position 49,747 of record WYDI02027609.1, on the reverse strand, counting down.
AAGCAGTAATAATTAAAACATACAGCATTTCCTGCAGATTCATGACAAACTAGGAGGAGGTGTGCCAAGGACCATTAACCTCAGCTAGTCACTCACTGTGATGGGGCAGATTTCATTTAAGAACATTAATGTTCTAAAATAACAAGGATTACTCTGGGCATAATATAAATATATACAGGAATGAATCAAATTAAGTGCATTATTTGGACACTTAAGGCTCAGCCGGGCATGGTGCTGGGCCATTTTGCCTAGACTGTGCTTTTGCCAAAATAGGTTGGACCAGATGATCCTTGAGGTCCCTTACAACATGGAATTCTATGATTTGTGTAGTGAATTCCAGACCTTTTCTATTTCCTTGGTAACAGAGGAAAACAGATAGTAACAAAAAATGGTACATCGAAGAATACTAAATGTCAGTAGGTGTTTGAGCGCCTCTTAACTGCTGTCTTCAGACCTGTCTTATATGTTTGCTCCAGTGACTATCTGTAACTTTGGTCATCTTCACAAATATTAACAATTTAGCAAAACCAGGTGCCTACTAGTGTTCTTGGTAAAAGGTCTACACTTAGGAGAATAGAAGGAAGTACTTCATTGTTTTCATTGTACTCTATGGTTCCTGTGAAAGTCTCCTCCCTATGATTTGCCAGATTTCCTTTCCAGAGATAAGGAAGGTGGGTGCAGCCCCAGATAATGCTGCTCTTCAGTCTTTTTCATAACCTTTGCAGTAAAACATTTCTGAAAGGATCTAGTTGAAAACAGTGCTACTAAATACTAGCCTGTTGGGCAATTATTGTTTTCCAAAATTATAATGGTTTACCTTTTTATTATCCCTGCAAGAGGCTCTTTGCTTTCCTCCAAACAGCCAATTCTTCTCTGCACTAACCATTTACATCTCCTTAATTTAAAATTTATCCACAAATAATACTCAGCAGTATAGAGGAGGGAGAAACCCAGAAGGCAAGTCAGCTAGGTGCAAATGATAAATTACTTTTTCCCTTCCGCAAGTAACTTACTGCTTAAGGCTTTCATCCACAGCCACCTTCTTCACAACCCTTCTTCCCTCATCCGCTAGTGGTTTTCACCTCTTTAAATACATTGATTCAAGTAAGTAGGGTAGGTATGAAGCAATCCTAGCATTTTTCTGCCTCCAAGGTGAAATAAGCAGTTGTACTCAGGACTATTTCTAACTAAAACTTCACTAAGGAACAAGATTATGACTATAAAACCCCCTTCTCAAACATGTATGAGTGTTCAAGGCTCGTTATTATATCACTCTTAATAGTTAAAAATATCTGATTACCACCTAACTTTTATTTACAAAGATCATGTACAAAAACTTTGGAAAAAAAAGGCAGAAAATATGAAACAGCTGCAAAAGAAGAAGAAAAATTACTGGTTCAATGGAAAACTATTTGGAAACGCATCTTTGAATTACAGTATTAAAGGATGTTTTATCATAGTAGAATAATAAAATAGAAATAACCCTTTATCATCTGGAAGAGTTTGTTGTGGACATAATTTGAGAATTACCACCTGAAGTGATTTGAAAAGCTCAGCTGATTAAAAAGGTGACCTTCAGACTCAGAGCAAACTTTTAATTGCAGAACTAGCTTTTTAGTAACAGAAGGGGAGTAAGCTAGGAAAATTATAAATCCATTATAAATGGATTAAAATTTTCAAAATGAAGTACTTTTTACTTAGAAACAGTTTTTCCCACATTTCTGACCTTCCACATTTTCTGTCATTTTGTTTTAATAAGGTGTAAAGAACTTCCTAAAATTATTCTAAAGCATGTGGATTTGCTTGTACAGGTAAAATACTCCCATGGTAACACAGACATCCATAACATGACTGTGATTCAGATGCCTGAATTTTGGGTTTGTACGCATACCTACATTATACTTGCATTGCCTAAGTTATTACATAAAGGATGTTGAGGCTCATCCAAAATTACTACTAGCAATCAAAGCAATACAATATAAATGTTAAATTACAAAGAATTTCATCAGAAAGAACAAGCACCTGGAGCCTTCCTTTTTACTCTTTCTTATTTTCTCTCTGCAATGCCCCTTCTTTTCTCATTGGTTTTCAGTCAGCATTTTTGGGTCATATTAATGTTGTTCCCATCATTTTACAAGACACTTCTCAAGCTTAAAGACAAATCATATCTTCTCTTGAAGTTTCTATTTATTTGCCTTCCTGGGACTTGATGCTCATCAGATGAGTTTTGCAAGGTGATGAGCATGGAGAAAGCAACTGCAGAAATTATAGAGTCCTCTCTTATCCTTACAAGTAATTAACACAGCAGCTAAAGTTTCCACAGAAATCAAGGATTTATTATGCCCAGTGGAACTAGTTAGAACAGTGTCTTTCTGAACTTACGGAATGCTCAAAATCATCCCAGTTTTTTTTTTTAGACCATACAGACCAAGCAAAACTCAAACAAACCAATCAACCAACCAACCAAAAAAAGATACTATGGAATACTGGAAATTACCATGGGAATAGACCAAATCTGTATTAAGCTCCAAGAAGCTTCTGCAAAGCATGAAAGCAAAGGTGAATTTGGTTTGAGTTATTACCAAGTGTGACAGATTCAGCTGCTTCTGTCTAGAGGATTTAATAAGTAGAGAATTAAATAACTAAAAAACCCCCCAGTTTCTGACAGTGCTTGTAAGTGGCAGAGCTTCTGACCTCTCTATTTTGGACATAAACATTTATGAAAATCCATGGACAGTGCATAATGTATGCCATACAATATTCCAGTTGAGGAACTATTTAAATATCACATGCTGATTCATCTGAATTTTCCAAGCTCTTCTCAGAAAGAGAAGCAGTTGAGAAGTTTTGTCTTATTTTTTGAAAACCTCTATCACTTTAACCATATAACACAGGCAAAAAGCAGAAAAAGAAATTCAGATGAATACTTTCTCGAACAGCAGTCCTCAACTGGTTATCCATCACTACACAAAATCATACGCACCAAGTTATTCTTTGGGCCTTCATCTGATAGTCATCTGTGCCAGCATAAACCCTGGAAAAATACACCAGGATAAAGACTTTCTTAAGGCAAACCAGATGCTCATCTCTATTGCATTAATTTTGTTTTGCCAATTAGAGTTGTGTCAGAGAGAAAAAACACATTCACTGCATCTTCTGTGTGCAATTTCACTATTATTTATGGTTGATTATTCAGCCTGGCACCGAGGTCTATCAGCGTCCTGGAATCTTGTCACAACCACACTGAAGACAAGAATGTGATTAGCTGAATGCTAATTATTTTGGGGGAAAAAACTGTTGAGAAGTATTTTATCCTCAGAAAGTGCAGTTTCATCCAAAGGAGAATTTCTGTGAAAACAAAAGTGGTTTATAAACAGTTTGGCTTAATTTGAATTTGGTTTTCTTTTGTTTTTACTTTATATGATGTCTTCCATAAATAAAACATTTAAGTTTCTATTAGGTTTAGCAGTACCATTCTTGAAAATTATTGATGGAAAAAAAATTTTGTTATCAAAATCAAGTATTTCAATGTTTCTACATCCAAATTTTGCTTTTATAGAATGTATTTTTCTCAGGACAGAAACCTATTCCAGACAGAGATATTAAATCCACAAAAAATCTAAAGCAATTAACCACTGATACTGAGCTATCAATTAATCCAATAACAAACATTCAAATATATAGCCCATAGATATTAAGGAAAATACAACTTCTTCAAGTTTAGTTATATTTGGCTGCCCTGGGCGTCACAGCTGTATTTAAATAAAGTCTTTCTGCTTTTGCTTTCAGCTCCAGATTTCTCCAAATCAAGACATAGTTACCGACTGGTATTTTAGGCTCCTTTACAACATATGTTACATAAGAAGACACACTTTGCTCATCTTTACATCTTCAATTTTGGGGACTACTTTGTTCAGCCATTTACACTGCAGTGATCTGTGGCAGCTCTGTGGGTTTTCAGCGCTGGCAATATAACACTGATGGTGCTGGTTTTATTTCAAAGGAGTATTTAATAAAAATAATTTCACTGTCACACACTGTTTAGAGCTGTACTTCTAGATCCTCATTTAGAGAGAATGATGGTGACTTGGCACATTACTGTTTCAGCTTAACACTGGTTAAATGGGAGAGGTTACTAATTATACAATAGCAATTAAGATACGGGCCTTTTCCTGGAGATTAATGACTAACTAGCAGGAATTGTGCATGAAGATTTTAACCCCAGTCACTCACAGCACTGCAGCAGAATCAGATGGTATTCTCATAAGGATATTGCTTTTCAGAGCAACAAACATGGGTCTGCATGAGTGCAGGGCTTTCTTGATCACCTACAGGGTATATTTAGTGCAGATAATTAAGCTATGAAGTAACTAATGAAAGGCAAATGCACACAGTAAGAAAAAAACACAAAACACACTACCCTACCAATACAGCCAAGTACACAAAAAAGTTCAATGCTTTGTTACTTTCATTCCTTTTATAGAAAAGTTCAGCTCTTTCACTGAGCTAAATCACACACCACAGACACCTAAACAAGCATTTTAAACCAGAACTAGCTTGAGTATTTGCAGGGAGTCCCCCACTCATAACCATTTATTATGCCCTGGTTTAGGTCTTGAATGCATCATGGTGTGAGAAACTGTTTTCTCTCTGGATGAAACTGAAGCAAAAGCCTCTCCCTCATCCATCCCACGTCATCAAAAAGCAGGAAGCTGAACCCACATGCAGAAGGAACCTAATTCTTATGCCCCACAAAATTGCACAGCAACACTGAAAACCCTCTCAGGCAATGTTCTCCAAAAAGACAGTTACTGAAACTACAATTGCTGCTTAAAATTCCAAACTGACTCACAACAAACACCTGAGCTCTTTCTGGCCTTCCAGGTGCCTCACCTTTACTCACCTTGGTCCCCTTGGCCATCTAGGCCTGGTTGAGGCCTGGGTCTGGTCCTAGTCCTTCATTCCTATTCCTATTAACTCTTCTGTCTTGATTTTCTTTTAATTTTTAAACTCAAAATAGGTATCTCTCTTCCCAGCAAAATTTTTATGACAGTCTGACTTGTGACTCCAAAATAAATCTTATCTGGCTGCGGAGGAAAGAGGTTGGGACTTTGCTAACAGACTACCCTGAGCCAGTATCAAGAGGTGTTCTGATGACTTGCTGCTGCTAGGAAAATGAAGTGGTGCTTCTTCAAGTTTAAACAAATGACGGTGGAGTTTCTGAAGGTCTGAGGCATTACCTAACAGATCAGCCCAGACTCCCTTTGGGTTTTGATGTCACTTTTGGAAGCGAGGGCCTGATTGAACTGTTAGCCAGGGTGAACTCCTGGTTCCTCCCTGGGGCAGCAGAAGGACAGCAGCTGCGCAAGGAAGGCTGCTGCCACCACTGCAGGTACCCTCTCATGACTCAGCAGGTCCCTGAACACTAAGGCACCAATCCTGTACCTCAGCCACCATCCTGGTCATGCCATCCTTTTACACAGCTTATGATGGTGCAGTAACACAACACACAAGTAAGTTCATCAGAAAAGGAGTATGCTGCTACCTTTCAATGTCATCTTCTTGCTGGTGGGAGCTGCTGGTAGTCTCTTCTGAATGGTAACTCAGGTATAATCCAGTCTCCAGGCCGGTAATGAGCAGTTTCCTTCATGTGAGGCAGAAAATTACAGCCCACTGCAGCAATCACACCTCACAGCCTATGCCAGCACTGGCATCAAAATGGTGTCTGCTGCACACCTCCTTCCTGCTCAAACTTGAACAGCAATTTAATGGCTGCCAGTTTTCCATTTATCTACCATGAGAAGGCCATGCCTGCTGAGGAGCAATTGCAACAAACCATTGCTTAACTCCACAGCTGTTCTGGCTGCTCTTTTCAACACATGGGCATAGTGCCTCTGCTGTTGTTAATCCTGAGGGCTGGCCTGGCCCTGGCGCAGTGCACACTTTCCTACAGGTCACCCTGGCCTCCCCTTTAACAGCGTTTCTGCTGTGGACCGCATTGTGCCCCTACTTGCGATTGTTTCCAGAGCCCATCCTGACAACTCGGTTGTCACCGCTGCAATATGCTGTCGCACTAGTGAAGTGTGATGTGAGGATTCAGTCGCCGCCACACCATTTCCCAGCCCCGGCAGGCAGCACCTGCGCTTGCTGGCATGGCGGAGAAGGGAAAGCCAAGGAGAGGGGCCTAAAGCCAGCGGCAGCGCCAGGGAGCTGAAGAGAAGGGGGCCTCAGGCCTAGGGGGGGCAGCAGCGCCGCCAGGGCAGGGAGGGTCGCCCCGCCGCCGGGCCTGAGAAAGCAGCCGGGAAAGGGCAAACCGAGCGCCTGGGAACAGCTGCTGAGGGCTGGGAAACGGCTCCAGGCGTACGGCGCAGGGCTCGGAAGAGGAACGGGGGCGGCCTCTGAGGCCGGGCAGGAGGCGCCAAAAAAGCGGCGGGGGAAGGGATGGGGGCAGCCGGCAGGTGCTGAAGATGAGCAGAGACAGGAAGGAGTCCGAGGCAGAGGCTGGCTCTGGAGGAGTGGCAGGAGAGAAAACATCGGGCTCCGAGCCAGGGCAGTGGCCTGGGAAGGGACCCACGATTCAGCAGGGGCCAGAGCTAGACAGCTGCTGAGGGCGGGAAGAGGCACCAGGAGCCAGAAGAGTGCCGGAACGTGGGGAAACAGCTGAAGTGGGATGGATGGGATAGCAAAGTGGAAAACAGAGACTGCAGGGGATGAGGTACAGCACAGCTGCTGAAGGATGGGGGGGAGGATGAGGATTCAAAAGCCAAAGCCATAGCCAAGGGGAAAGGAGCCAGTGACCACCCCCGATGGACAAGAAAAATGACTGGGGAAGAAAGGACTGAGAATATTCCATTTTAAAGGTAAAATACTTTATATAAAGCAGCTAAATTGTTTTACGCTCTTAAGTACTACCCAGACAGCCCACAGCTGAGAGTATGTGTGATGCCAGTCTCCTCAGACAGGAAACATTGACTGTGGGTGCTGGAGACCTTCTGTATGCCACAGTGGCTGTAGCATCCAGCCCTCATGGTTGCTGCCTGGATGAAAAGGCTCTCCCATGCTCCCAGAGATGCTCTGAAGGGCACAGCAGCTTCAGTCAGTTATAATCTGGTGCAGAACTAGGCAAATGACATGTGGACATGATACCTGCACTCTGCAGCAAACATGGTGCTGTTACACCCCCAGAACATCACTGCAGTAAAGACAGTGCACGGTTTACCAGCATAGGGCTTCAAAGGGTTTTGGGGTTTTTTTCTGGCATAGGCTTTCAGAGGCTTCACTTTTGTAAGCACTGCACCCAGGTTACCTCGTGTTCAGGCTATAAAGTGGTCTTGCCAGTTGGTGCCTGGGAACTTCAGTTTGGGACAGTGGCCCCTATGCCTATCATTTCCTTCCCCACAGCTGGCCTCACTATCCTGAAACCGCAATATAGGCAACAGGGTCTTTGCAGAGGGAAAGCAAAGTCATCAGGCCTGTAGATGGCCCAACTTCAGCTTGTGAATGAGGGCTGGAGCTGGGGGTAGGCAGCATGATTGTAGTGAAATAAAAAACTGTGAAAGGGCTTCCACATTTAGATAGTACATGGCAGATACTGCCATGGATACCCGTGTTGCTAAGCATGCTGCTTCCGAGGGAAGTCTGTGCTTGTGGAAGCACAGACTTGTGGGACTACTTTAAGAATAATATCAAGTGGGAAGACATGTAACACTAAGCCAAGCCCGTCCCAGATACTGCAGAAATGCAAAAGCTCAGCTATATCTACTTAAAGTCAATGATTTGCTTTAATTACCACAGGGAAATTGCTAGTGTAGACTAGGCTGTCAGTAAGTATAGCTGAAACGGAAATCAATGAAGCTAGATCTATTTATCCAAGTCAGAATCTTGTCCATTATTTGTGTTGTTTATAACTTTCCCTATTTTACGTGGTTTTGGTTTAGTACTCTTCTATTCCCTTCTTCTTTGTAGCTTCTGTTGCACACAAGTCCATACCTTTTCTTTCATCTTAAAATACTCCTTTCATACTCTTGCTTTCTAGGCATATGGAATTCTTTCTTTTTTGCCTTTCCTGGTACTACTTTTTTGCATCTTTCCATTGCGTTCTTAAATTCATTCTGTCCTTCTCCCACTTGTGTTCTCTGTGCCACATTTGCATCATTATGCCCTTTTTCACATACAATGTAAAACTATGATGAAATAAGATAAACACAAATATGCTTATGTTCAGAATGAAAAAGGATATGGAATTTTTGTGAGCATGGTGGAGCTATTCTTTTCTTTGGTTGCTATTTAACATATCTGACAAAAATAACTTCAATGAATGAACATGTGTTTTTTGTTGTTTTTTTTTAAACTTCCAGATGTCTGGCATTGAACTTATTTTCCCACAAAATAGTTCTCCATGAGAATGACATCCCTAATCTCTACAGAACTAATTCACTATTTCCTCTGTTTTCAAAGGATATAATCAGTAATAAAAAAGAACCATTGAAATGAGCAGCCATGTTGAAAAGAAATGATATTTTGTCTGCCTTTCTCTTTTGTTAAGTCACTGTAGCCACTTGCCCCTCTACTCACACTCCTGGGCTGTCAGAAATATAATTTATTACTGATAGGTGTGAGCATATGCCTATGCATTTCCTTGTATTCGTTATACAACTTCTGCTGGCATCCAGAAAATTAATCGTAAGAACAGAATACTTGAATCACTTCTCATCATTGTTTCAGTAATTTATCAGGTCTAGACAAAGAGCTAAAGCTAACCATTATCACTAGAATACAGAGATTTTACATGTTTATTGTTATGTTGTTTATGCTTTTTAATCAATAACACAGTTAAATAGCAGATCTTTCAGTAAAGCCTGTCGTCTTTTTCCACCCTAGACTCTTTTACTGAAGAGCTCTGCAGTAGCTAAAAAGAGCTGTAACTTTGTTTACATGCATAAGGGCTCATTAAATTCCTCGATTGCAAGGCTGTGTAAATTATTTATCCCTATAGAGAAACAGGTTTCAGAATTCACAGTTTAGAATAGGCTTTAATTCCCCTCTCATATAGAGAGTCACTGATGTAATTAAAGGTTAAAGTAAAGAAGATCAAATGTTAAAAGGAGAAATGTGTTCCTTCTCTCCAGAGCTTAGGCACACAATGCTCTGCCATGCTTCCTTTTTTCGTTAGCTGATGCTGAAGGACCTTGACTATCTTCCTCCTTAATTACCTCAAGTTAGAGTTTACCCATGTTTTTGTTATGTTTTCTGTGCTAGGGGATAGATCATTCCCTTCATTCCTTCTTTGGCAAGGAGAAGTTAGAAAACAAGGAAATCCTATGCTTCCATGGTAAAGCGCTGTTACGCCTAATAGAGTTTCTATGATAGAGTTCCTCAGCTTCCTGTAGCTGCAGCCTCATGTTGGAATTACTTACCAGCTGAGCTAGGCTACTTGGTCTCCGTGTTGCCAAATGATGAACATAAAATCTTTACAGAGGGAAAAGCTAATCTATCCCCTCATGAATTCTAATGACAGTGATTCCAGACCTTCAGTGATATGATTATATTCTTTACAGACTATAATCGATTTTTATGTCTCACAAACGGGCAATCTGCAATTTATAAGCTACTTCATTAGACCTTTTTTTATTGCTTTTATTTTCTTCTGGTGATGTATAATGTGTGGCTAGTAAGGAAAATTGATTAATTCCTTACATTTTGCCCTTCGTTTTTTGACTAATTTTGTTTTACTTCCTGAGCTATTTTGTCTCTAAAGGGGGAAAAAATTCACCCTAAATCAAGTCTTAGCTTTTCTTGTTAATAGCTCAGTTGGACCTCTCCATGACTGCCGTGATAGAGTGGTAAGATAAAAGCGAAGTTAGCTTTTTGACCACAGGTCCAAACGTGAATGGCCTTCAGAATCAGTTAGAATGAAATTGCATTCATTTTATCTGCTGATCTTCACAGGCAATTGCATTTCATGGAAGTCCCAAGCAGCTCTCTATCTTGGAGTGTTTTCTATCTTCTGCAAATCTGGTGAGGCTTCTCTGCCTGCACATCTAAACCTTATTTCAGAGGACCAGAAACAGCAGCAGCTGCATTACTGAGCATGCATTAGAAAACACACACATGCTTCTTTGGTACAGCATCCAAACGTGGCCACCCAATATAGCTTCTGTAGGCAATTTAATTTAAACTTTTCCAATACAACTTGTGCTCAGTTTTGTTTCCAATCTGATTTACAAGACATAAGAGCTCTGTAATACTGCATATTGATTTCTTTTATGAACTGAATTAACAACTTTGAGCAGGAGGTCCTGGTGCTGTGCTGTTCGTTTGTGTTACTTTCTAGGTACAGCTGTAAGAAACTGTGTCATATATTTAACAAAATGTTTTCTGTATAACATTACGCAGCATTACAACACATCACCATGTTAAAGCTATCTAAATTCCACCTTAGACGGCAGCAATAAAAAGAAGCTGAGATACTCCTTAAGGTAGGAAGAGTTTGCTTTTTCATACACAACTTCACAGGTTTCACTATGGATGAGAAAGAAATCATTATAGGGAATGTCAAAGGCCAGAGACAGTGGTCTGAAGGAGAAAAATAGTCAAAGAGTAAATAAACTGAATAAAGAAGAGTTAAGTCCCTTGAATGGTAAACCCCTAGCCTAGAGAAAATGTGGGCTTGGGGGAAAACTGGGAAGGCCGAAATGAAGAGGCCCACATCACTGAAAATTGGAAAGGATCACCACGCCGGAAATGGAGGCGTGGAAAAGTAACTGTTTCTAAGGAAAAGAAATGGGAAGCATAGCAGTAAGGGGAGAGGTAGGGCATTCAAGCAGATTGTAAAGGAATAAAATATTTCCAATAAACCCTTCAAAACTGTAGAGGCTATCTGCAGTAATACAGGACATCTAAACCCAATTATGATTGCTATGTACATTTCCTTATCTTTATCACTGTGTTAAATGTCATTCAATAAGGAACATGAGTTATTCTGACTTAGTCTAAGAATGAAATATCCAAGGGAAGAAATTTTAGTGGAATGTGGTTCAACATCTTAAAAGAATCAGCAATGCAAATTAGACAATGTGATAAGTGGGGAATGCTAAAAGGAAATCTCAGACATCCTGTCATTTCTGGAGAACGTGATCAACAGCAGATGAGTATTATATTCATTAGGAAAAAAGAAAAAAAGAATAGTAGATAGTAACAGGTGTACCTTCTTAAATTGGAATGGCACATGAAGTTAAGAGAAGGAGGATGTAATTCTGTGTAAAGAAACGAGTGCAGCTGACAGGTATACGAACAGCAGACTGTAGAAGTGCTGAACAGAAGATTACATGGCATTTTTTAGCACACAACTGTGGACAGAATCAATAGGAAGCATATTATCAGAGTCCAGTAGCAGCAGAGTTAGAAAGACATTTCAACAAATGTCTACATTGACCTGAAGGCCCTTAGTGATACTGCAGTGAAACCTGGACCAATTCATCTGGTACCTTCCTAGAACATGAAATTTGAGGTGGATAAAATCCAAATTGGATCGCTAGATTAACACAGATTGGAACCATATAGAGAGGCTGGTCTTGCAGTATGTATGCAAACTACTATCTTTCAAAATGCAGTTGTTACATCCAGATTAAATAATCACCTTTACATAGATCCACACATTTCACATGATGTGTAGCCAAAATTAATTATTTTGCAGAAGCTTAGATTTCAATGAGGGCAAATGCATTCTATTATGATGGACTTGTATCTTCCTAGAAGGATCTGTTTGCTTGCTCTGATCCACAAGTTCAGAAGTCTGAATCATCCTGTTTGGAAAAACAAGGCTTGAGAATATAGGCAGTTACTGGAGCTGTTGTCCTTTTTTAGCTGCTTTATTTAATTTGTAAAGTCAAAGAAAAGAGAGACTGCAAGACTAAGCAAAAAGAGCACAAACAAGGCATGAGAAAATAGAACTTAAGTGTATAGGTAGAAGAAGAGAGAAATGTAAATTGGTGGGGGGGCTTTTTTTATTTGATAGCCAAGTAAACATGAAGCAGAACAATCTGTGCCTATTCAAAGACGAAGTCTCAGCATATTCTTTAAGAAGGTGTTACCCTATAGCCCAGCCTTTCCAAGATAACAGAAATTCTGTTCTGTTATCAAATTCTGACCTTTGCATTGCTGTCACTTAGTAGTTCTTGGTCACTACATAAATATAATGTGAAAGCACCTGTCCTGAGTAAAACGATATATAGTCCAACTGCATCCTGCTGCTTTACTACTATTTTTTCACATGCTCCAGACTGACCATATGGTTAGGGGTTTTTTTGATAATATCCTCAGGAATGGCTACTCATTGAAATGACCTGTTTGAAGGTCTTACCCCTTGGAGAGCTCTTCTACTGCATTTCCAGGAATCTCATCTCTTACAGAACCATGAATCCTATTTTGCTGCTTTGAAGAGCAACCTGAGTGGTAGGTTTTCTTTATTTTCTTTGGCTTCTACGTTGACCTTTAATCAATGAGCTTAAAATATCCCCTTCACTTTGTCATTCAAAAGTCTGATGTCTCCATAACAAGAGGTAGATAATTATTTCTTTTTTCATACAACTGATTATATCAATTCTTATCTTCATAGCACAAACATATCATATTAATTGAGAAATGCTCCACAACGTTCTTGTTTCAATTCCATATGTATTGCATAAGAATTTTCTTTTGAATGTTCTATATTGTGTATAATTTGTGATTCTTTCATATGGAATTTTACTTTTGAATACACTCTGCAAATGGAACATAAATCTTTAGCTTGAGAACTATTTTTTTTTCTTGCATAAAATTGTAATGGAGCTGCCACTGCAAGGTACATATCTGCTAGGGAATTAAAAAGGCAAACAACTTTCAAGCATTTGAGACTGTGAGGGGCAAAAATTATTTATTATTTGGGCCAGGACAGCTCTTACGCATTAGAACGTGTGAAACCATACCATCAATTCCACAAACAAATCATGTTGAATGGCAAAAGTTCTCATGGATTTAAGTGCAGTGAAAACTTTATACTAAAAATATATTTAGTTCAGAAATCACTAACCCATTAATTCTCATTGTTTGAATGCATTGCAAATACAGTGTATTCCACAAGCTAGAAGTCCATCAAGCTTACTTCAGGCATAGAGAAAATGTGACCTCTCAAGAGGACTTAGGGGAAAAAAAGTCTGTCCCTGAGCATACTTAGGAAGTTTTGACAGTCATGCTGTTTAAGTCAGGTAGCTCATGAAGGATTTTTTATAATAAAATTTCTAAAAATACAATAAAATGATATTTCACCCAAGAATAAGCTAAGCCTCCTTAACATCTTTGCATAGGGATTAGAGCAAATTAAACCAAACCTGTTAGTATTTCTATGAGAGAAAATAGTTCCAGGCTGACATTGGATATGACACTCACATCCACTGTCATTTGAAGAAGACTGAATTCAAAAAAACAAATTCAGTCCTCAAATATAAGAACTACAGGACTGAGGTATCTGAAGGATACCACTTTACTATCAATTAATGGGTAAGAATAAAACATTTAGGATTTTATTCTACCTCAGATAGGTCCTTGAATGAAATGGCACTGTGCAATTTATTACTCAGTGGAACTGAGAAGAGGACACAGAGTTTATGCCAAGATAAACTAATCAGAGATTTATGTATTTAATTGCTGACGTGATTTAAACATCGCTCGCCAATTTGGTGTTATTCCTAAAGAAGTTTATAAAATCTCTTCACCAGAATCCAGTGTCCTAAATCTAATGACAATTCTACTACCTTTTTCACAGCTTGAAATGTACATATATTCTGAGGGCTTTTAAAGGAGGCACAAAGAAATTCTAATGAAACATACAATCTTGTCTCTCTCCCGGGCATGTGTTACTCAAATATACCCAAATTTCTGCTGATGAATAGTGTCTGCTAGCAACTGTTCTATGAAAAAGGCACAGAAGTAACTTGATACATTCCCCCAAACTCCAGACATTTTCTTTGTAAGCAAGCAATTTCAATAGAATAAAAATGCAAGTCTTTTTTCCCAAAAGGAAAAAAAAAAAGCTGTTTTAACATTTGCTGAAATAGAATGGCACTACAGTGTACCTTCCAAAATAGGTTAAATAGAGAGGAAAAATTACTTTCATATTTTTTGCCCCAAAGGAAATATATATTTTATACTATTCTAAGGAAACAGAACCTGTAGTCTCTTGTCCGAGACCATCATTGAAAATAGCTGATCTTGTTTTACTTTGAAGTACTTAGAAAGCTAGCAATAGATTTTTGGCACATACAAATCTTACTAGAGATTTAAAAAATACAGTATTTGGGTTTCTGCAGTGTAACATCCTGACTGTGATTGGTAGGTGTTTCAAAGTAAAAGTAATTTATTTATTGTCCAGGAATGATGTATCGGATACAACATAAACTATTTAATTAAATATGTACACTACCTCCAGTGATCCTATAGTGACAACATACACAGCTATGGAAAGGAAACAAAAAGGAGTGTGATGCACTTGTAATGTAGTCTGGCAATACACTATAGAAGAGGTGGTGTCTTATTTTTTAATATATTCTGCTATAGTTTAGCAGTATTAGGAAATACCTATATAGTGTGTCTGATTGCTTCTCAGAGCTGGTGTAGTAACCAAAGGCACGAAAGAGCGTTTGTCAGCAAATTCCTATAGACAAGAGAGGTGAGTAAGTACACTCTTTGCTTTGGAAAACATCTCCTATTTACTCTGCACCTAGGAAAGCTCATAAAATCTTGCTGTGTTTATGGCTATTTCCATTTTAAAATGTGTTTGAGTACATGTGTAAATTGTAACAAAGATTTACTTGTCCCATAGGAGGGGTCAGAGTAATATTATGGTCTTCAAAGCTATGGAGTCTATTTCCTCACTACTTAGTGAAAACAAAATGTCAGAATAAAATGATTTTGAAGATAAAAATTTTAGCATTTTTCTACTTGGTAAAATAGTATTTCAAACTCCAGTAGCCTGTTCAATATTTTAGAATAACTGGTCCATTTACTATTCTTCTTTCCATTAATGATTAAACATTTACTTTTATGACAGATAGCTAATACTTAACTTCTTCCTTTAATTAGTTTATATGTTCAGTGCTTTTGCTCACAGATTTAAAGGTCTGAATTCTCCATGCTCCCTTCTGCAAGCATAGACTTGCTGACATGTCATTTAGCCAAAGTGCTTTGCTCCCTCAAACCCCCTTGTCACTCCACTTAAAATCAAGCTGAAATTGAGAACATTGGGTCAGCACTGTGGATTGCTCATTCTGGGATTTTGTCTGTGTCGTTGCACTGAGTTTCTATCTAATCACTCTTTTCATGTGATCCGAGTTATTAGCCTTGCTTAGCTGAACAGTTCAGCTGAATGTATTGTGCCGATGGAATCTAATAACTTAGGAGCTGGAATGCAACCTATTATTCCCCTTCACATATATTTGACCAATTCTTCGTCCTTTAGATTTTGTATTCTCCATTAGGTTATCATCTTCTATGACATGGGTGTCATATACTCTCTGTTTGGTCCTTTTATCCAGTGTGTAGCTGGAATGTGTGTTCAGTTCAAGTTACATATTTTCAAATGGTCATTTGGACATTTCCCAGTCTATCCATCCTTTTAAATACAATACATATTGTTCATGAAAAGTGAATTACTTGTTGTTCTACTAGCTAACTGTTACCTAAAGAAACCCTCATAAGACCTTCATGACATCAAATGTTACAGCTATACTCATTTAAGCTATATATACTTTAGACCTTCATAATATTATGTCATCATATAAAGATCAGATCAGAATAATTTCTGCATGATTGTTTTCATAAATAGTAAAAATAACATATTTGGATACATTTATCATGAAAAATAATAACTAACTTCCATGCAGGCGACAGCTCAAGCAGTTTGAGATAGAAGAAACAAACTCTTTGATTCCAAAACTTCTGAAATCAAAAAGAATATTTCTTTGCTTTCAAAGGTTGCCCGAGGAGGATCATTCCACTGTTATATCACTTGAAATCAGATCTTCCTTTCAATTCAAATGTAGATGAACAAATTCATCTTATGCTTCTAGGCTAATTCCTAGTAGCAATAGAACCAAAAGGCAATAGACTTAGTAAAGTGCTTTTCTTCTCTACTAGCGAATCAGCCTGTATTGCTCAGAATAGCCTTTACGTAACCAGGTATTAATGAAAATCACTGTTTCCCACCTTACACCTTTGTGCAAGTGCAGAGCTTTACATCGTGTGACATTTTGTAAACACTTTCTGCTGGAAAGTTCAAAATCCTTCACACAATAGCATCCACAAGTACTATTAAAATGCAGCACACCTCAGAAAATTCTTTTTATTAGCTGACATTTATCCCAATGAAATGCAATCCTACATGTATTTTAGCAGGTTTTCAGTTTGCTTCCGAAAAACATCTTTGTTTTCTCTTGCAAAGGAGAATCTTTCGATCTGTTAAGGACCCCTTTTTAAATAAACACTTTTTCTCACAGATAGATTAATCTTGTTAATAGATTTATTGCCATGTTACGCTGTGAGAAATAAACCACAAACAATGCCCAAACAGGTTATTCCAAAGAACATGTTTATAAGGAATAGGCATGAATACATCAGGAACTTTGTTGCCCTTAAAGTAATCTGGAATACCCTAAATTACAATAAAATGTTCATTATTTTTGTTCCAATATCTGTATCTCAACTAAAGCTTACTATATATGATATGGAACATCTAACACCACAAGTACGATTCATGTCTCTTGTAGCAGATATTGGTAGGAACATAGCAAAATATGCTCTGAAATCTCAGACATTACTAAACAAAACAGACAAGGAATGGTAATAAGATGACACTGAATATTATTAACCTTATTTTATGGATGGAAAACTGTGAGGGAGATTAAATACTTGAGATATATAAAGAAGTTGTAATAGAATTGTGAAAATAAAATAGCAATTCCAAATCCCATTTCCAGTACTTAGTTACTTCTTAATCCTTCATCTCTCCTTTTTTCCATTTTATGCTTCCAGATGTCTACCGTTCATCTGATATAGTCATTTATGAAGGATCTGTTTTTTAAAAAAGAAATAATATCTGGATCCAAAGCTAAAAAAAAGGAGTTGTTACATAGTAAGGTTTTCTTAGCTGTAGAAAATCCTGCAAGAAGGAAAACCCAACTGCGAAACCCAAGAACCAAAGGTCACTATTACAACTAAAATGATTTTCTGAAGAAATCCAGTATTTCAGAGGAGAGCCTGCAGTCTTATGTGAACTATTGGTCAGCTCTTACCAAGCAAAAGCTTAACTGAAATACTTAAAATAAATAAATAAATAGAGGAACGTGTTTTGAAATGCAGCTAAAAGGAAAGCAACTCTCAAATACTTTTGAGTGCTGTGGAAATTTCAGTAATAAGAGTTTTTCCAAGATTTGATTTAAAAGTGATGCTACTAACTCTGAGAAAATGGAGGTCCATTTCCCAAGCTCAGCTAAAAAACTTCATGATTTTTATGAATATATAGTATAGTGTAGCTACTAGGCTTCTCTATTCAGAGAATTTTACCTTACTGAACTTTGAAAATGGACTCTTTTAAAACAGAGGAAATATTTTCCAAATCACTGAAATATTTCATATTATTTCAAATAAATTCCTTAAATAATTTTTCTGGCCAGAACATTGGTAATCAATAATGCTTGCAGGAATCAGTCACAGCTGTATAGACAGAAATTCAAGAAGTTGTAAGCAAGATTCACACGCCCACAGGGTGAACAGGCTAAGACCTTGGCTCCCCTTATGCTACTGCATGTTCTCAATCATAAAACTCCTTTCTCTTTGCCCTTTTGGACCAACTGGCACAACTGCCTGAGGAATTGCTCTATCCAAATGAATTTAACACAGTCCTCCCATGAAAAATTATTTCTCTTTATGCATAACACTGTAGTAAGACCAAGCTGCAGCATGGCTCCCCATGTGTATGGGGGCAGATATGAGAGAATCATAATCACTGAGTGATTTGGGTTGGAAGAGACCTTAAAGCACATCTAGCTCCAGCTCCCTGCCATGGGCAGACACACCTTCCACTAGGCCAGGTTGCTCCAAGCCCTGTCCAGTCTGGCCTTGAACACTGCCAGGGATGGGGCAGCCACAGGTTCTCTGGGCAACCTGTGCCAGCGCCTCAACACCCTCAAGGTAAAGAAATTTGTTCCTAATGTCTAATCAAAATCTCCCCTCTTTCAGTTTAAAGCCATTCCCCCTTGTTCTCATTTTACCCTAAGGGGAAGAAATACCCTCAGTGCAGTCACTATACTGTTTCACTTAGAAACACTAGTAATAGAAATTAAAATAACAACTGCATCAATTTTAGAAGTACTAAAAAAACTACATGTTTTTTAATCTTACTGATATAAATCCAGAGATTACACATTAACAGTTGTAAAATAAACATGGCACTGGCTGATAAAAGAAGCATTGCCTATAAAAAAATCCTTTCCTTTTTTTTTTTCTTCACTTTATATACAATTTAGGAGGCTTTATAAAGTTACATTTAGGACAAGGTTTTTTCAGTATTCTGTTCAATTAAGAATAGTTTTTAGCCAGTTTATGAAATGCATGAATGTTGTAAATAATCACAGAAGCTCGTATTTTGGTTAGTCTGGTAAATGTAGGTAGTAGATTAAATGATGATCAATGAATCAATACATGTAGCTTTTGTTGATATCCATTAGGGTGGTAAACTTTTTGTCTTACTTTTTGTGTACTATCTTCTATGTTACAAAAGAAAAAAGAAAAAGACTGCAGAGGAGCATTGCTGAGCTCAGGACATATTTTAAGTGACGGTAAAATCAGAGTGCATTAAATTATACTCCCTTCACTGCTTAGCAAAAACCAGCCTTTAGGGATGTTACACAGGACTTGGATCTCTGACTGGTACTATTTTCCTGCAGCATTTAAGCTTTCCTAAAGAAATACCACTGCAATTCTTCTGTAGCAAATGCAACAAAGAGGTGGTAAAAGATACATACATTGAGATAGGACAACATTTATATGCACATGGAGATCTGAATTTAAACTCATTATTCTTCATTGAAAAGGAATTTCTAAAGATTAATAAGATTACATACTAGGCACAACATTTTTAATATGTAAAAACATGAACAGTTGTCTCTAAGAATTGATAAATACTTTAATTTTAGTCTCTGATTCTGCAGTATAGCTTGTGTCTGATTACGGTAAACCACAATTTTAAATTGGGGTTTCTTTTTTGACTGTTGAACGTTTTTATTTAAAAAACTTTTCTTCTCTCTTTGTACTAACATACATAGTCCTATTTATATCAGTGTGGGTAGTGACATTTAATATTGCTGAAAATGTCACTAGGTGACTAAATACCATGAGGTAACATATAGGATAATAATTTCTTTTAATAGTCATATTATTAACATAAGTATGGTTATCTGCAGCATAATTGTATATAATAATATATATTGGGAATCAAGGGGATAAAAATATTCATGCAAATGATCCAAACAAATACAGTGGGACCATCTGTGAATTAAGTGATCATAAAGAAATGTATTGGTAATTTGACTGTGACTTTATTCTGCCTTCACCTTCTGCCCTAATGGCTAATACATATTTGTATGCTTTACAGTCAAAATAGTACACAGTATAACATAATGGATATAACATAAATCATGGAAAGGAAAAGGGAAAATAAATATTTTTAATCTTCACAAATTTTTTAACCCACAAAGAAGGAATGATCAGCTGGTTCTGTAAGTAGAGAAAGTAACAACCTCTAAATACGGAGAAAAATAATTAAGATGTGTTCAAAAGTCCTGGGATATTAAAATATGTGACTCTTACAAAGACAGAAGTATCTTAAAAATATTGGTTGGTGAACTCAAAGATTGGCACTGCTTTTCTGGCTCTTGCGTATGGACTAATGTATTAGGGCTATACTATTTCTCATGTAACAGTTTGACAGGAGGAGTTTAAGAAATAATTAGGCAAAGTTATTTAATGGCAACACTGAACAAGCAGATGTGCAAGTACATTTAAATTTTATTTAAAAAACTCAGTTCCTTGGAAAAAATGGTTCTGAACTGTACTGAAACAATTCCGTGTAAGTCTGTATTTATTTATTTAAAAGACACATTTACTACAAAGGAATATCAGTTATAGTAATGAAAGAAAATAGACAGTGACCCAGTATAGTAAGGGAGCCTTCTTTTTTCAGTTTTAAGTCTCTCAAAATATATTTGATTTAGTCACCCGAAAACATCTCAGCTGAAAACCTGACATTTATGTTAGCAGCAGTATCTCCCCAAGGGAACTCTAAGTAAGTTTCATTTCCATTCTGATTCCTTTTGACTTTAGTCTTATTTTGAAGCAGAAATATAAAAACCATTTGGGCAGCAGTAACTTGATTTTCAGGGTTAAGCCTTTTGTCAATCCTTTGAAAACCCACCAGAATCTGTTCAAGTTGCAAAATATGTTTGTACAGCAGTAGTGGAGATGTCTTAGATTTCATCAGGAAACTCCTGAAAGATTGTTTGGACTGTAATTGCATACTTTAATTTCAGCCTCAGCAGGTCTTCCCTGTCATTAAACACTGTGTAGCCTGTGCTATAGATCCAGCTATCCAGCTTTGGAGCTGGGAAAGTGTCAGTCCATCAGCAACTTCCCTGCCAGGAATGAGCCCTGTGAAAATGGTGCTTCCTCATTCAAGTGCAAAAAACACAGTGGCTGTGGCTGGAATGTCTGAGTGGGAGTAGAGTTTTGAAAACCTGCAAAGAATTACACACACTGACTATTTTACTACCTTAAAAGAACATTCTTTAGATTGCAAAGACAAAAATAGCAGCTCTGAGACATAAGGTTTCTTATGTAACTTAGATCCTTCCACTTTATTTGTATACATTATGATATAGCCTTTAATTACACAGTTTAATGCAGTTGTCTCCAGATCCTCATTTACTTGTTCTGTACACAAAAGAGGTCTATTCTTAGCAATAAGTACTGACCGAATAATGAAGAAAGCTATTGTGCCAATGAGCACTACACCTGCCCTTCCAGTGCAAGAGTCCTTGCTAAAAGGAGTGGGGTGTACCACATGCCAAGGACAGGGGAACGCTGCTGTGAAAGAATATATTCCAGCTCCTTCTCTTCTACAAATCCCATGTGATTTTGGACAGGTTTTTAAAGCCAGGCATTTTCTGGGCAGTTACTCCTTATGCTGTTTAGGACATCTGCATCTTTGGAGAGCATGCTTTCTTCTATCTTGCATATATCAAGAATATCATTGCCACATCCCAGTATATGCAGCACTGATCACTCAAAGCTGCAATCTGAAGACAGTGCAAGCATGCTTTGAAGTTGTAGTGGATGCTTAGAGTATGTAGTGTTGTATGTGAAGTACTCAGAAAAACTTCAGATTGTGTACTTGGTATTAATGAATGTTTTTACCTGCAGCCTCTCTTGCCTCAGTTTTCCTCTACAACTGGGATAATAGCATCTGTCATCTTACATGGGCATTCTGCAATTTTTAATATTGGCTCAGGTACTGTAGTTATGAAAACCTTAGAAAAGCCCAGGGAAAAATTAATAATGTCTCTACAGAGCTGGTTTGAATATGGACAGTAAATAAGGCTCAGGGCTACAAACTGAACAGCAAGGAGAAAATAAAATATTGAAGAACTTATTATCCAGACTATGCACCGAATGAGGCAGAAAGCTCAAGGAAAAAGGGGTATGTGAGCATGTAATTAAAGACTATTTCATAATGGATACCCAGAAATAGATGAAATTAAAATTGCACAGTATCTTTTGTCCTGACAGTTCATAGTTTGTAAGCGCTTTATTTTATAAACTTAATAATATTCTCAGAGCACAGATTTTGAGTGCTCTGAGTAGTCATACATGTTAGACTGACACCAATGACTTAGGCTGATCAGAGAAGCCAACTGGCCATCCTGAACTATGCTTTAAAAACCTGTGCACTAAATGAGTCTCTTAAGAACAACAAAAGGAGTGTGAAGATTCATGCAGACATATAGATGAAAAGAATATGTGACAGACTATTTTCAAAGGGCAAACATTTTAATACAGGATAGGTCATCTCAGCAATGGGGGTGGGAAGTGTGTTAAAACAGGAATTGTTTTAATCTATCAATTCATAATTTTATAAGGGAAATTGCACTGCAACTTATTATTGTACCTCTACATATACAGAAAAATTAAAGAGTGCAGTAAGTAATTATTGTTACTATATATGCATGGGAAACGAGCATGCAAAGCTCCTCAGCAGTCATTTTTGTGGTGGCAAAATGTTTCTGTGCATCTGAATGACAAAGGAAATGTCTACAAAGATCACAAACTAACACTACATAGTAGTGGGCAAGGTTAAGCCTGTTTGTTTCTTGAGGGTTTGGCCTGCTTTAATATTAATACACTTGAAAAATTTACTTTTTCCTAACCAGAGACCTGATTCTGATCTTACTCTTATTTTACATTGGCTTAGTGTATTAGCTTCAGGAGACATCAATCCTGATTTACACATGAAAGGAATACTGAACAAATTATTTTACTCCATTAGCGGATGGGAGATTCTACTGATTGTGGCAAACCTATAAAAGCAAAATACTTTAAAAAAATTGGCCAGAACAATATGTATGATTTCTGAAAACATTTTTTCTTCCAATTCCATGAGTTGATTCATTTGCTTAGTTCCTCTTTCTACATTCTCTGATGATTGAAAGCTTAGTTTAAGTCACTGAGAGCTCAGACTGAACAAGGATCAAAATGTGAATAGGTAAGGACCAAGTTTCCAAGACATAATTGTGTACTGCTATTCAGCTTTCTGACAGGGAAGCTAAGGAAGAACAAAGTTCAGTAACATCACAACCTGTACTCAGTTCATCTTATATATATTTAGCCTGTCCAAGGAGTAATGAGCCTTTATTCAAGTCCAACATCAAAACAATCAAACATTACTAAAGTTCACAGAGGCATGCTTTTTGAGTTAGGTATATCTTTAGCAGAACAGATACAGCATTACTAACTGCTTTCTGTTGTTTTTTAATGCACATGTGAATAAAATGGAGAGACAAGTTCCTCCCTTCAACACAAGGAACAAGAAAGATGAAAGCCACCACTCCCTGGAGGTAGCTTTGTTTCTGAATTCCCATGCTGTCATCAGCTTGGACTGTTGTTTTTCCACTTCTAACAGATGTGTTTCTGGGCTTTTAATAGGGGAGAAACTGGAAAAGAATTTTATTCACTTGCATTACTGTGCATAGAATCACAGAATCATAAAATAGTGTTGGAAAGGACCTTAAGATCATCCAGTTCCAACCCCCTTGCCATGGGCAGGGACACCTTGCACCAAACCATGTCACCCAAGGCTCTGTCCAGCCTGGCCTTGAACACCGCCAGGGATGGAGCATACTTCTGTGGTTTAAGATTTACAGAATTTACCAGCATGACTCAAGTATCACAATGGGTAATATGAGACTGAATAACAGAGTCCCTTTACAAACTTGAGTGATGTAGGTATTTATAATGTGCAAGAAAGACCCTACTTATTTAAAGACTCCAGTGATACTTAAAACAAGAGAATGGGATCCAGCCAGTGATAACGGAATAGATAAAACCTTTGAATGCTAACAATGTTTCCAATAATAAAAATGACATTGTCAGTGGATTTGCAAGAATAGCAGATCTAAACTTCTATTACATGAACTTTTTCTTTCCTGTTATTGGAACTTTATTACAAAAACCTGAGTAAGAAAAGGTGTGAAAATACTTTTCTTGTAACTTTGAATCTGATGGATGATTTGTTTAAATTCTGAGTTTCAAAATTCGTAATGGGGAAAACAAAAGTATAAACTGTGCTGTACTGCTTAAGTCTAAAACTTCTTATAATGCCAGTCAGTCATTTAACTGCTTTAGAGGAAGAAGCACAAGTTCAAGGCTGTGTAATTAACTTTCATCCTAGTTGCTCCTCCAAATACTTTATAATAAGAACAGCGACGAACCCCTACTCCCCCAGGAAACTCCTGAAAACTACCATAGCATTCATGGAAAACTAATGGAGTTTTGGGTCAACAAGGAAGTATATTCAAATCATATTTTCTTCCTGGTGTCCTATTGGGAAAATGCTGTTGTTTTCCTCGTTAACACTTAAGTCAGGAATGTTTTATGTAAGAATATGAAATCTTTATTCAGAATTCTTCAGTACATGTTTAAACAGACAAATCTTTTGTCTAATATTGAAAGACAATCCACAATTTATCTCTGAAAAACTGTATGTTCTAAAGAAACAAACCAACTCCATGTTCTTTGCAATGTAATAATATTACAGAAATTATTTTCCTGCAATAAATAGCACAGAAAACAAACTTCACAGAGAATGGGCTCCTGGGAAGTTCAGCAACATTCAACTGAGAAGGATGTAGCAGGAAGGCATTAAACAGCTCTTGGAAAATCTTATTTATGAATTCTTCTTTTATCACCCCATGATAGTCTAAAAATTAGGTGACACACAGCTGTTGGTTTATAGATTCCATTTTCACCTGTCTCTTGTCTGATAAGGAAAAATGGGAAGAACAAACTCAAAATAAGCAAAACTAGTAATGTCTCCGTCAGCACTAACATTCCTGGCAACCTCCACAAAAATCCCACTACTTTTCTAGGGGATGATCTCATGAGAAGCATCTGTCCACCCCATTATACTTACCTGAAAGTCATTGTGCTTAGACATAGCAGTGCGTGTAGTTGGGGAAGTAGACGCAGTGTCTCACTAGCCTCGTCTCTTATCCCTGGGCCTTCCAGGTTAAGAGTCTAATTTTACTAATGTAAAATGTAAAAATTATTTTACAAATGTAAAATGTAAGCCTGGTACTGCATTACAGTCAGTAGAATCTAAACATTTTTATATCACTTTCATCACTCCTGTGTGACTCAGGATCAGGAAAGAGAATGTTTTTCCTAAGAGGGCTGTACAGCATGTGTGTTTTTTTAATCGCAATAGGGCCCAATTCTCATATTTTTATTAATAAGTAGTATTATCTGTGCATCAGAAGACTGTAATTCATCCTAAAGCTATTCATCATAGTTGTCCCCTAGACACCCATTGTACAAATGCTGATATGTGTGTGTGAACATTTCTGTTGTCACCTTTGGGAACAAAGAGGAGTCAGGATAAGCTTCTAAAGAAAATTCCAATATTGAAATACAGATCTTTACCCCACATCTACTCCCTAATTCTGTGATTTTCTATACACTTCTTAAATGACATCTAACTTCTAATACATACATGTTATCTTTCTCAAGGAGTCTTTTCTTAATGGAAATACCCCCTTTGACAAAAGTGTCACTTTTTAAATCTGTTGTTAAAGCTAAAAAGCATAGAAGAGGAAGAAGATCATCATGAAGGTTATTCTGCGTCAGAAATTAAGATGTAATACTGAAATTTTGGAATGGTAACATACCTCTCCAATTGCAATGTCAGTGACCTCCATAATGTCTGTACATGTTATCTTAATTACAAAAAGACATCACTGTGGGAAGGATCAGGCTAGTTTCTCTGCCTTTAAGCAACACAAAGCCCTTTCTCTAGACAAAATCACCAGAAAGTCAAACCTTTTAATTTCAAGACCTTGTGCACTATGCCACAGGCTAAAAGCAATCTGCAACTCACGCACCAACATAGCATCGTTAGTATGTAACACTTACATAGCCAGAATACGCTGTTTCACAGTTTGTAGTGGCAGCAACTGCAAAAGTGACTTATTGAATATACCACACGCCTTTTTTGTAAAACAGATTTTTACAGAGTCCCTTAAATGTAAATTAAGATTACTCATAACTATTCCTACAGCATGCTTCATAAGCATGTATTAATGAATAATTAGAATGATGATTATGATGGTGGTAATAAATATCTGAATTTATGAAAAGTATTTTCTCTATAGATACTCCCAGATGAATACTACAGTCAGAATCAGCAGGTGACTTACTGTGCTCTTTCCAGATTCCCACTTGAATAATAAGTTCAGAATCAGCAGGTTATTAGGTTTGCTCCAATTCTAAACTTGAGTCAATAGGTCTTCAAATAGATTCCAATGGAAAATGAAAACAGAACCTGTTTTTTCAGCGATATATAAGGCACCAAATTTGCTGCTTATGAGGACCCAGCTAGGTAGTTCCAGGTTCATGCAAACTCCATAGAATTTTTAAAGAAATCCAAAATCCTATCATCCAATCCTGTTCTTACAGAAAGCTGACAGCATACTGCCTCTGTCTCTTAGTTCTTTACAAGCTCACAGAAGGCATGACTGAGGCCATCTCCAGCTTTCACTCCAAATTTCTGATTGAAAATGAAAGAGAATTAAACTTCTGAAAATTTTATCATAGACTTGGGAGCCAGAGTTCTCCACTGTCCTCAAGACAGTAAATCCCAAATCCCTTTACAATAACAAGGATGACTTTTGTATAAGTGGTGTAATGTTGCAAAGGGTGAGAATGTGTGGACAAGCTACATCATTTCCAGTATCTAGTCAGACTAATGGAAAGCATGTAATGGAAGACCAGCTGTGCACAAAAACCCCTCACGTTATTCTGAACACTCCGCTATGGACAGATAGGCAGCAGGAAGCGTGGCAATTTCAAAGCCAGCTACTACCAGTTCTGCAGACTAAAGAGGTTGCACTACAGTAAAGGGAGCTTCAAGTCTTGATGTGCCCTACTAGATATGTAATAGAAATTCTAATCTTTCTACCTGACTGCCAGAAAGAAAATCCTACCAAAAATCCTGTATGAAGTGTCATTAGTTTAACTTCACAGACGGGAAAGCCAAACAGAAGTGGTATGAACTGGCTCAGGTGCCTGAGAAAGCAATGTCATATCAAAGTCATGTGCTTTTTCATACTTCATTCATTAGTTACTACACATATTTTGTGCACTGAAGCACTCACTGGTTCTACTGAGTAAGCCACCAAGAGCCAAGAGAATGGCTAGCCATCAGCATGAACGCACCACATACCATCACTTTTTAGTTTGGCAGAAGAGAACCTGAGCTAAAAGATTGAGTTCTGCATATATGACATAATAATCCAGGCTGGTAAAGTGCTTATGATAGTCAGGTACCATTGCTGAAGTACAGAAGGAGATACTGTCATTTGAGAAAGTGCACATCTATGTGGGAAAAACCTAAATTGTTTCATAAAAGATTAAAATATGGTCCCTGGTCGCAGAGAACTAAATAAATGCATCAAAGCATTATGTTCCCTGACTTTGCTGGTCAATTCTATACATAACAACACAGTTAAACGTATGTTTGTTACTTTCTACAAAATGGTTCCCTAAAAGAAGTATACTTTGGTCTTTACAACTTGCTCCTCAGGTACAACATGGTACTCAGCACCTCAGAATGCCCTTCACTATTCTGTAAAATACTTCAGTATGCTGTAAAATGTTCTGTTTATGAAGGTATGCAAATTTCAACTACAGCACAGTAAACTAGACCAAGTATTTTTTCCAGAAGCTGGTATGGTTTCATTGGACTTGATGATCTTAGAGGTCTTTTCCAACCTCATTGATTCTATGATTCTATCTGAAAGGAACACAAAGTTTTCCAGTAGACAAAGTATTATACTCATCTCCACAAGAAAGAAGGATGAGCCTTTTTGTTTGAAATTACCAACCAAGCTTGAACTGTTTATGAAAAGAACCATAAAACCCCAAACCTGCATACGTTAACATTAGCCTCCACATATAGCTATATTCTGTCAATCAGGAACTGGTTTTACTTGCCAGCTTGTTTCCCCATTCCTATACATGAGCTCAGAAATGATGATGATGGGATAAAAGGATATGTTCTGTAATCCAAATGTTTTCCCAGAACTCCTTGGCTAGGATCTGCTGTTAAGACTCCCAAGGAGCCACACTGCAGCCGAGGCAAAAGATCAAGTACATTTGGTCCAAAATGCCTGTAAGCCTTGAGGCGTAGTTACATTCAAATATAGACAATATTATTATACCAGTTTGAAATTCTGAATTCATCTGACCCACGTGACACAAGGTTCTGTGCTGCTAAATGTAAATTAGTCCAGCATACTAGCACTCTAACTTGCAATATAGACTTCACATGGACCCTGCATCTCAACTGGCCACAAAGGGAAGCAACAACCTCACTATATAAAATATTATTGATCTGGGGTACTAAGTTGTATGCTATATGTGTAAGTGGTATTTTGGAACTATTTCAACATCAGCATTTTGAAAGGATTAGCAATACTCAACAAGTAGCCTTCTGAGAAGATAATACACAACAGACTGCCAATTCCTAATTACCAGTGACACACTATTTAAATTGCTGTGATTTTACATGAGACAGATACTGAAATCAATATCCTATAATGCTGAATCCTGGCAAACAAAATAATATATCAAAAAGCATGAGGAAAATTATGCAAAATTCTGCTTTGAGCTAACATAAGGATTCTGTTCTCACATGACTAGATGTGAAAGATAGAGGTTTAACACAGTTTCGAATGGCCACGAGATTATTTGACTATCTGCCTTCAAGATTCTACCCTGAAAACAAAGTCACATTGCTTAAAGTTATTAAAATAAAATTAAAACATTTAGTGTTAAATTAATCTAATAATTGGTAAATACAATGGAACCTTAATATAATCTCTAATCTCCAGGGGATTTCTAGCCTTCCTCCTGCCTAAATCAACATCACCCCAGTGGCCATTGGCACTGACCAGAAATTTAGCATGCAGAAGAAATACAGATCATGTAATAGGGATGTGTATTGTAGATAAAGATTATGAAGTATAAATCAAAAGGAAAGTCTTGCTCACAGTATTTACTAGCTGAAAGTGTATTTAGCTAACAATTCAAGGATAAGGACCATGGTGGCTAACTCCGTTAAAACTGACTATAGGCAATGAGTTCAGTTGCATCTCTTTGCACTCAAACACGTATCTTGCAAAAGATAATTAATCCCAAACTATTTTTCTCTGTTTTATTCAAGGCATAAGAGAATTAAATGAATTAAAATACTATTTTTTACAGAATGTATAAATATTGGATGACTTTTTTTGAAGTTAGCATGAAGAAGCAAACATGCACCACAAAGATTGATGTAATATATTCAGAACCCAAACAAACAAATCTAAATGCTGGCTAGCCTGAGACAGCTGGAATTCACTTCCTTAAAAAAAATCCCTTTCACAGTTCAAACTGGCATCAATTTCTGCATATCTGACAAGGAGGAATATCTCTTACAGTGAACAGCTGCATGAACGCTCCTCATTTTTCTCACAAAACAGCAACTCAGTAGAACAGTTAAAATAAAACATGTTCTAAACAGGAATACTTTGACTTCAAAGAGTAATTGCCTCTATAACAGGCTAATATTCAGGCAAGTAGGCAAGCTGTATTTTAAACAGATAAATTATTCTGCATGCAGTTCTTTTCAAGCAGTTACAGAAAAGCAGAAGGGTATGAAATGAGAAGAAGCTAGGGTCAGTGAGAAACTGCTCCCAAAGCAAAGTGTGTTACGTGGTTTTTATTCCCTTCTTCAGAGGCTTCTGCCTGTTTTCTCAGACAGGATACTGGACAGGGTTGTTTTTACAAAAATGAGAATGAAAGGAAAATTATACATGTATATTTTTTCTTAATCTAAGCCCAGAGGGTCACTATTTTAGTCATTTAATACTTAAAATAGGGCGTTTGCACTGAAATTTTAATGTAAAGAGCAAAATGAGAAGAGGAATATGGAAGCTCACTGATATGAATCATGTATTGTCCCTCCCTTGTAAGACCCTGACTTAATTCACTAAAAATCTGATTTTAAAGATCAGTCTTTTTAATGAACAGCTCTCCCTAGCATGGACTCAAGCCATATCAATTTCAGTCATTTCAGGGAATAATAGATTTTCACTGAAGAGAAGATGATGATGTATGTAAAAAAATCATCAGAAAATTGATATGGCAATCAGGGTTTATTTTAATGCTAGTCTTATTCCTAACAAAATTTATCATAATTTTGTGTATTTTTTCTTCTACTGAATCTCTATTATTATGTGATATAATATTCCCTTGCCTGTTTCAGTACTAAATAGAGATTTTATCTTCTCTTTTAGAAGGCTCTTGTACTGTCTTTACTCATAAGCACACGCACTCATACACAACAGAACTGTTAGTGATCATATTTTTCTGTGCTGTGGATTGCACACCCTGGATCCTCAAGCAATACTTCAGCCCTTTTTCTGTGATTCATGCCAAAGCTCTTGTTGAAGAGGGTTTAGATCCTATATCGTATACAAACTAAAGGGCATGACTGAATGCAGTAAATCTGGTTCTTTCCCTAGCCAACACTTCTTACACTGGTGTAGTTCAGGCAGCTCCCGATTTACACAGGTCCAGGAACAGTTAAGCCTACTGGAACTAACTTGCATTACTGTGGGGTTTCCAAACTAAACAAATTTGGTTAAACTTCATTCTTATGAGAAGGTTTTACTTCAGGAAAAATTAATGAGATTTTCAAAGATGAAAATCTGAAAAAAAAAGGATTTCTGTTTTTCAAGAAAACAACAGAAGTTCTATAAAAAATTGCATCCTAAGGCTCAAAACTTTGACTCTAAATCAATTCTTTTTTATCTCTCTAATGTGCAAGTCAGGATAGAAAATCTTGCAAAGATTTTCTTTGTGGTTGCTGTTATTGATTCCTAAAGTCCTCATTGTACTGTGGGACTCTGGCTTACCAGCCCACAGAGATGCCGAAACACACTAAATCCAAGCCCCCCCACCAAAAAAAAAACCAACTGTTAAAAAACCCCAAGGAAAACAGAATTTAATGACCATCTTTTACCTTTAAAGCAAAGGTATCAACTAGGACACATGGTTACAATTTCAGATAAAAATGGAAAGCTGGGGATTTTTCCCATCTAAACTATTTTTAGCCAAAAAGCCAAACGAGGGAAAACTCAGAAGACCACTCCAGATCACTGCAGTCTGAGATGATCCAATATCCTTCAGCAATGGCAACCTCTTACAAGGTGTGTGGGAAATGTACACATTCCAGGAACAAAAGATCAAAACTCAGCAGCGTGATTTCTATGTTGGCCACAAAGAACTGAACAGCAATAGCCAGGGTTTGTCTCCTGGCAAACACTGTGGTTTTTACTTGTCCTTCTGCCTTTTCTATTTCTTAGAATACTAAATCATTTATAAAGTAATTCAGTATGTTTGGTAGCACATTTAAGTAGCGACCAATCCCTTCACCAAAACCTGACTGATGGGAATTTCAGTTACTATCTTTTCTCAATCAAGAGGTATAAACTGTAGGGCTGGTTCCATTTATAATGCTAGCAGTGGAAATGTTGTCTCCTGTTTCAAATGAAAACAGAATCTGAGTAGCTAATGATCCTTTGTTGAGAAAATATGCTAAAATTGTAAGTCTTGCTATTACTTTATAAGGCTTCTTTGTGCTCAAGGGACACATGAGGGCAATCTTGATCCCACTGAAGTCAATTGTAAAACCATCAGCATTTGAACTAAGCCAAATTTTACCCTAAGTTTGGGGGATTCTAAATATTATTAAGTGTTACATTCTAGTAAGCTCTATACCATTTTTAATATATAAGGACATATATGTATTTCGGTAACATTCACTCTAAACACAAAAAATGTTCCTTAAAAACAGCTGTTAAACTTACTATTATGTAAATAGAAGATTTTCTCTCATATTAAATGCAATTATATGAACTTTTTCATATAATATTACATGTTCAAAGCAACTTCAAATAAACTATATTTTAATGGAAAGGGCATGTAAATATATAATAATATATAAATGACCCTTGTTGCTATAACCAAGCTGCTACATCTCATGATTTTCTTTTTGGTTTATTATAAGCCTCAACTCAAAGATGCTAAGGCCTCTCAATATTTAACATACAGCTATATATTATGTAGTCTCAGATATTGAAAACTTACATCCAAATACTGAACCCATTGATAGGATCTTGCCTCATATAAAAGATACTTAATTTTAAAGTGTCTGGGGCTGTGTGCAAACATCTTATATTTTGAAACTATCATTGACATACTAAAAATGATTTTAAAATGTGAATAGGGTTTGGTTTTTTTTATGGATGGCAGATGAGAGATAAAGTAAACAGGATGCAGAATGACTGTAGTGTTTTCAGTATTGACACTAAGGACAGAAGGTGTTACATAATAAAGCACAGTCACAAATGATGTTTTCTTTCTTATAATGAGTGAAATCTGATAGAAATGCTGCAGGCAAATTATTCAGCCATAAATGTCATGCAGCCACTCAATGAAGATCTTCATTTGGCCTTGATAGTATCTTATTTATATTTACCTTTTATATTTTAAACTTAAGGCTTTGCTCTCCAATTTTGACATGAAGAGGATATTTTCCTTTGATACCTTTGCTCTTTTTTCACTCGTATACCTTTACGTCCTGTTCTAGGTACACAACATAGGAATTTCTATGCTTAAGGAGCTGCAAGCAATGGTACATTTACTAGCAAAATAATAATAATTATAAAAAAGTCCTACATGCATCTGCAAAGTAAATGTTCACACTCCTTCCATTTGCCAAAAACAATGGGCACTGAATATGAATCATATTTTACCCAGTGATTTATTTGTAGATGGATTTCAGGAAACTACTGTTTTCTCTAAGCTCCCTGTTCCTTGGTAAAGCTACTCAGGAATTTTGTGGTCTTGGAGTATGTACTTCTCCTTGTCCTTTTGCATTCTTCCTGTCTGACTGGCACAGTGAAATGCTAAATACGTTGCAAAGCAGCACCGTTCACATCCATGCTAAAACATAATCCCTTGTATAATTCCCCTCCTCCCCAGCAACAATTTCAGGAATTCACAAATAAATCACTGATTTTATTTCAACAACAAAGTATCAAATACAAAGTGAACTCTGAGTCTCCCCTACCCCACAAAAAAAAACCAAACCCAGTTCATCTTTGCACTTAATCCAGTAAAATTCTCCTCAGCATCACTTTCCCCACTCCCAAACTTAGTTGCCACCAGCTGCCTCTGGCAAGCATGTCCATCGCCAAGTGTGATGCCAGGCACCCCCTCTCACCTAGGTGTCACCTGGTACCCAGGACCCCTCTTTCCTCTGTCCAGAACAACCCCACATTGCACCCCACCTCTGGAAGACATCCAAATAATGCCCTCCTCCACTCACCCAGCCTGGCAAAGAACAAAAGAGTGATGGCACCATGGTTGGCCACAGAGACACGTGGAGGACAGGGAGGAAAAGGCAGAGAAGAGAGGAGCCAGGGATGTGGCAGGGAGGGAGGGGAAGGAGGGAGATCCACTCAAACAGATGAAACTCCATGCAGGCCTGACCTCCTATCCGTCCCCTCCACAGAGCGATGGGGAGCGAGCTGGAATGGCACCTTACCTTCGCTGCAGTCCTTGCCCCGGAAGCCCGTCTGGGAGCAGTCGCAGACAGCCTGGTCGTTGAGCACCGAGCAGACGCCCCCGTTGAGGCAGACGTCCTCCCTGGCGCACAGGCGGCTCTGCTCATCGTCCAGCCGCACCTCCTGGCTCTCCACCGGTGACGCCTGCGTGTAGTTGACCCGGACGTCCGTTATCCAGCCCTTGAAGGGCTCACGGTCCTTGACAGAGGAGAGCGTCAGCTTTAATGTTGCTGACCGCAGCTCCGGCGGGAGCCCCCCTAAGAAGAGGCCGCTGAAGACAGTCATGTCCCGCCGCTTGGACTTCACCTCCACCCATTTCGCCTCGGCCCGGTCAATGATCAACGTCGTGTTCTTGAAGTGGCGGCGGATGACGACAGCGTGCCAGAGGTTGTCATTGACCGCTGTGTCGGAGAGCAGGGTGGCGGGCTCAGCGCAGAAGATGGAGAAGCTGAGCTGCAGCCGCCCACCTTGGGTGAGGATGAGCTCCAGGAAGTCGCAGAAGCCCTCATCATCAAAGTAGAGCACCAGCCCGCTGGAGCTGCGTGTCTTCATGTTGAAGCTCATCTCGCTCTCACAGCAAGCGTTCCACTTGGGGAAGCGGGTCCACTGGCCCTCCGCCCCTGGGAACTCCAGCCCGCTGCCCAGCTCGGCCCAGCAGCCCAGCAGCAGGGCCAGCCAGAGCAGCAGGCAGCCCCCGCGCCGCACCAGCGCCGCACCCATCCTGCGCGGCCTGGGGCGGGTGAGCAGGGCGGCAGGGCCGGCAGGCGGCGGCGCGGGGGCCCCGGCGGCACACAGGGTAAAATCTTGCCGGGCACCAGCCGCAATGGTAAATTCGGGCACGTTCACCCCCGCCCCGGGTGCGGGGGTCACTGTGGGGGACTCCCCGGGGCGGGGGGTGACAGACTGCGGGCGCCCCACGGGATGGGGTTGGGTGTGGGATAGGGTCCGGTGCCACCAGAGGGGACCCACGGTGGGGGTAAGGTGCCGTTGGGTCTCTTCACTGGTCAGCCGGGCTTAGCAAAAGGTGTCCAGGGGCAGGTGAGTCAGCAGAAATTTTCCTCAAAGCCAACATTACCAAAATGGGAGAAAACCCCAAAATCGGCAGCAAAACCCTTCTCCAAGTGGATCCACCAGCTTGGCAAGACCGTAACAATATCCCGGCACGTGTGCACCTCCTTTTACATCCTCTCCACCAGCTGTAGTTTCCCAGAAAGCCAATTACCAATCCCAGTGCTGCCTCCCTAGGATGGATCCTCTTGTCAGATCACGGACTGTCTGCCATGGTGCTAGAGCAGCGTCAGCAGATGACAGGATTCATCGCTCATGGTTTCCTGAGCTGCCTCAATCCCAGTGGGGTTGAAACCCAGAGGCTGTCAAACAGCCGAGTGGCTACTTGACATGCAAAGCCTGACAGCTCCTCTTCTGTTTGCTTGCAAAAGGCCAAGGCTAAGATCCAGGGGGGTGATTTTCCTCTATTGTTTTTGTTTCTAATCTGCAAGGAATTGAAACAGAATAATAAGAAATGACGACTAATAACACGTTAAATCATAAAGTTGATCAATAGTGGACGTTTGTGATTAATTTTTCATCTCAACTGCTGTTCAATGTTAAGAAAATGAACTGCTGCTGCAATTTTGGAGTTAGTGAGGAATCATAATAACTTGCAGCGCTAAACCTAAATCTTAGCACTGGATTTTATTATCACAAGGACAATGTTAAAAGGAAAAGGTGGTGCTTGTTCTGCAACTTACTGTAATTTATTTATGGAAATACCAGCATCTGTGACACTGTAGGGTCCTGTTAATGCAGATGATGCTCCCAAGCCCAATTCTAGTTCTTTCCTATACAGCTCAAAACCATACAAAGTGGACTGAGCTCCCAGCAGGAACTGACAGGCTGCACTCAACATGGCACACCCACTGGTTTATTTTCATGGGGCGAGGAAGAATTTCAATGGTTTCTTAGAAGGCTTTTTGACAATTTCCAACCACATTTTCCTCTGCCACCTGGTTTCTTTCCCCACTGATATTCTCTGTTACGGCAGGGAAAATCTGACTCAAGCCAGCTCTGATGTTGACATTATTCACAATGCAGATCGGCTAATCCCAGGTGCTGGTCCTCTGAAATGGGTTGCAGTATTTTATGTGTGTTTACTCAGCTGCCCTTATTTAAGAGGACAACTCCTCCTTTTAAAAATAATATATATGCCACAGTTCACTCTCTTCCTCTGAAGAGGTCTCTGCATTCAAAGCATTTCAGCAGAGAGGCTCCCCTCTCTGTTTTTCTCCCCCAAGCCGCTATATCTTTTCTGGAAGGTGTGCATTAGCAGATCTCTCCTGATGGAGGAGAGGATCTCCAACACCTTCCTCGCCCACCCCTTCCCTTTCACCTCCCTCCCATTTCTTAGCCAGCAGCGCTTAGGCAGGCACAGTATCATGTCCAGAGCTGCCGCCAAGCCTTTTGCTGAACTGGGATCTGGGGAGGGGGTGAGAGAGGAGGCAAGCCTGCCAGGAAGAAACCTTCTTTCAAACAGGCACACACCTCAGCTGCCTGCACCTGACACGTTCAGAGCTGCTAAGTCACCTCCTACTCTGTCTTTATATTTAATTCCATCCCTCTAAATGTCAACACGATTATTTTTATTATCTGTCACATGCGAGGTGTGCAAAAGCAGCGAAAGGGAGGCGAGGAGAACCCCCAAACTTCGCGGGCAGAGGCCAGCCGTACCCAGCCCGCACCAGGCAGCACAGAGCCCCCAGGTTTGCATCCTCTTTCCCCCGCAGGAGCTACCCCCAGCTACCAGCCGAGGAGCTGCCCGTTGCCGGCCGGTGGCTGCGGGCAGAGGCGACGCTCTCTTGCGGCGCCGGCGGCTCCGGCTTCAGCACCATGAACAGCTCCGCCCTGCGCGGCCCGGCGGGGCGGCGGCGGGGAGGCGATATGGGGGCGGCCGGTCCCTGCGTCCGCCCGCGGCAGAAGCGGCCCCACAGCTACCGGCTGCGCCCGGGAGGTTGGGGGGGGGGGGGGCAGCAGATTTGGGGTGCGGGAGGCTGCGGGAAGCCAGGGCTAGGCGGGAGCGTGAGACACGATGTGGAGGGTGCTGGAGGACGGTGTGTGGGGAGAGGACGCGTGTGTGCGTGTGTGTTCACGAGGTCACCGGGTAGCCGGTCACTCGAGGGAAGCGGTGGGTGGAAAATGC
>WYDI02027609.1:0-12498 GCA_009867235.2 Psittacus erithacus | reverse complement strand
AGGGCAAGGACACGCGTGTGAGGGTGTGCGAGCTCCCGAGCGATCCCTACAGGTGTCCGCGGAGAGGCGCGGAGCGGGGATCCCACCTCGGGAGCATCCCTGCCCGCTGCCCGCCTCTGTCTGCGGCACCGGCCCTCCCCTGCCGCTCAGACACACACACAGCAGCGGCGGCAAGAGGGGGAAGAGAATGGGAAAAGAGAGAGGAAAAAAGAGAGAAGGGGGAAAAGACAGGAAAAATCATAGGAAAAAGAAGGAGAGAGATGTAAAGACTGAAAAAAAAAAAAAAAGATAAAAACTCAAGGAAAAAAAAAAAAGAAACCCCAAAACCCTAAACCTACCCCAACCAATTGCTTATTTATTACTGTAGATATAATGCACACAGGGTCAATAAACAGCTCAGTCCTGTCTAGTCATTTCGGAAGCAGAGGGACACTTCCCTTCTCAAAAGAGGACAATTTATTTAAGACATATCTCTGTCTCAAATGGGCTCTCAAGTACCAGCCATCCCTCCCAGCAACGTCCGTGTGAACACACATGTATGCAGCGAGGAATAGACACAAACCAACAGAAATACATCTATTGCAGTCAGCGCCTCACCGGGGAATTAACGTGCTTCCCCCACCCCTCCACAACCATCTTTTTTTTGCTTCCAAAACGGTAATTTAGTCACAGGTGCCCCGATTGAGCCTTTTCAAATTAGAAAAAGAGAGAGAGAGACACCCATAGCTCGATAAATCCTTAAATGCCAGGTTGGTTGGCATGCACAAGCCCTGGCACCATCCTCATTGTATGAAGCACTCGGCATTGTCTCTGGGTGCGGGGAAGACCAAAGAGTTCACAAATTACCGGATGGAATAAAAGGATCTGGAAAACAACCTTGCTGCAGCCAAAGGGAGAAGCGCTCTAATTCAAAAGCACACTTGATAACAGCTTCATTAATCTTTGGCTTTCATTTCTACGTAATTTCTAGAATCAAATCCTCTCCTAAGCGATTGGAATGATCGATTCTGCTACCTTCCCGGTCTGCAGATGTATTTATTTTAATATGCTCATGATATAATTTCTACCCCTTCAAAAAATGCATACCATCAGCAGGAACCCGAACAGTTCCAAACACGTATGGAGGCAGCCGGGTGCCCTCTTTCTTCTGGCTCACAATAGAAAATGTCCCAAATTATCGATGCACTTCCTGCACAAATCCCTCGCCGCCGATAAATCACAGCAATATTGCGATATTCACCCCTAATCCCCGCTCTCCAGGGCAGCTCACGCCAGGGGAAAACAGGCAGCGGGTGGATGCGAAGTCTCACAAACCCTCTCCCTCCTCCTCCTCCTCCTTTGAAAGGGGTAATACATCACCGCATCCAACCTTTAACTTCTCCCTCTGCTCCACCATCTCCCCTCATGGCTATCCACCTCTCACAACGCCGCACACAAACCCACCGCCTCCTCCTCCTCCTCCGTCACCTCTACCGCTGCCTCCGCCGCGGCGAAGCGGGACTCGTCCTCCGCGCCGCCCCGGACGCGCCTTACCTGCGCGGGGTGCGGCGGGCCGGGGCCGGCGCGGCTGCCGGGGCTGCCTCTGCCGCTCGCCGGCGGAGCGGAGCGGGGCGGGCGCTGCTGCGGGTGCGCGGCGGCGGGAGCGGGGGGCGGAGCCCCTGCGTGACGCCGCCGCGCCCGTCTGCCCGCCGGGGGCGGTGCCGCGATCGCTGCAGCACCCTCCGCGCATCACCCACCCCGCCGCGGTGTCTGGAGGGGGTGAGGCGGTGAAACACCTCTGCCGCCCGGCCGGAACTACTCTTCCTCGGCACGGCTTTTTTTGGGGGGGGGGGGTGTGCGGTTTTGTTGCTGTTGTTGATGCTGAGCCAGCAGTGTGCCCAGGGAGCCAAGGAGGCAAACAGCATCCTGGCCTGTATCAGCACTAGTGTGGCCAGCAGGGTCAGGGAAGTGATCATCCCCTGTACCGGACGCTGGTGAGGCCACACCTTGAATCCTGTGTTCAGTTCGGGGCTCCTCATGACAAGAAACACTGAGGTGCTGGAGCGGGTCCAGAGAAAGGCAACAGAGCTAGTGAAGGGCCTGGAGCGCAAGTGTGATGAGGAATGGCTGAGGGGAGCCATTGACGTGGGGGGTTTAGTCTGGAGAAGAGAAGGCTCAAGGGGAACCTTATT
The DNA here is from genome assembly GCA_009867235.2 of Psittacus erithacus. Lineage (NCBI taxonomy): Eukaryota > Metazoa > Chordata > Aves > Psittaciformes > Psittacidae > Psittacus > Psittacus erithacus. Next base: position 10,327 of record WYDI02027609.1, on the reverse strand, counting down.
GCTCTCTACGACTGCCTGAAAGGAGGATGGAGCCAAGGAGGTGGCTGTGCTCTTCTCCAAGGAACAAGTGATAGGACAAGTGGAACAATTAGGAACAATTTCTTCCCCAAAAGGGTAGTCAAGCATTGGAGCAGGCTGCTCAGGGAAGTGGTGGAATCACCATCCCTGGAAGTGTTCACAAACCATGTAGACGAGACCATTAGTGACCTGGTTTAGTGGTGGCCTTGGCAGTGCTGGGGGAACAGTTGGACTTGATTTTAAAGGTATTTTCCAACGTGTCTGATTCTATGATTCTATGTTGTCATTATTCTTCCCCAGAACTGAAGCTTGGAGGACTCTGCACAGACTGTGGGAAAATGGAGGTAGAGGCTTGTGACCAAAGAGTGTATCTGCAACCACAGGAGAAGTCTTTGGTAAAGCCTCACAGCTCTCTGGTGTGATTTTAAACCTACCTGACACTATGTTGCCTCCAAGTGGTCGCAAACGATTAGAGGAATTGAAGGTTTCTCAAGATCATTGGCTGTAGCTGCAGCGAACGTATTTGATCATGCCAAACATACTTGGTTTTGTCTATTGACTGGCCTTTAACTTTGTACTCAGTGGCCTACAAAAAGCTGATGAATAGATTGTAGATGATTTGAATGTTGCCTTAGCCAGTGGCCTGAGAACTTATTAGCATAGAGAGTGATGTTTGTTACACTGGGAGTCTCAAGAGCACTCCAGTATGAAGCATCCGAGTGTTTTGTGAATGGTCTGTACAGCCATACTTTTTGTTGTCCAGGGTGTGAACGTAGCAACTCAGTTCTGACCTGAAACTTCAGAAATCAGTGTAAAAACTCCTAAGTCATTCTCCCACCGCAGTCTCAGAGGAGTTAGCCTTATGAGTTATTTTTTCTTAATGAAACAGGCTTCCTCCCAGACAAGTTTGATGAAGTAACCAAGCAACATGTTAAGTAATGAGAAGAAAAGCTTGCTAGATACGCAACATATCGAGTATAATCAGGCCTCCCTTTTGTTCAGCTAGATGATATTCATATCCAGTTATTTTCAGAGTGAGGATTTCTCTCGACAGCTCTAGTAACTTGACCCGTGCAAATACAGCAAGGAGCAAATATCTCTTCTGCCATGAAAAGTGTACAAATCAGAGGCTGCAATAGGATAAGTGATGCACAGTTTTAAAGAAGCAAAACTGTAGCCTGATGGAAGTCAGTGTTCAGTGTCTGTGGGAATACATATATTGTAAAAAATAGTATTTTCTATCTATGGCCTTATTTTGCTCATGATGAACACATGGTAAAGGCTTTTGATGTTCTTATATAGGGAGTATCAAAGCCAAAACCCAGTCCACCCTGGAGGTGCTGGCATGGTGGTGGTGCTGGCAGAGGCATAGGAGGATTCTTCTGTCTTCCAACGGAGACACAGCTCAGTTATTCCAGCAGTAGCCAGAGGATGTTCATGCTCTAAATCTGTAGTACAAAGCCTGCCACAGTGAGAGTAGGACTGGAAGGAGCCTATGTAGCAATAGAGCAATAAGACATTACATGAGCCAGGAAGACATAGGGAGATGTAGGGAGAATACAATTTCCTTAATTTAACAGTGTTTTTTGGTTGAGTTTGAGGAGAATGTATTCCTTCTGTCATTCTCAGCAATTGTTGCAGCATATGGTGTCATAGCTGATTCATTCTGAAGCAGCACAAAAACAATAAGAGGAGGAAGGAGAAAAAAAAAGAACCACGACTTCCAAACCATCTATCTTTGTAGGTCTTTCAGCTTGACAAATGTATGAAATATCTTGTAAGAAGCACGTGGCCTTACAGAAACCTGACTTTCTTCTGCATAAGTTAATGGTCCGTGTTATACCAAAATATTTATAGATATTGAAAAGTTTAGAGATAAAAGCAGCAATGATAATTCTTGGAAACAAACCAATTGTATTTTCTGCCAGAGAGAATGCAGCATGTTATCCAGCTTGCAGACCTTTTGGAGGTCTCAGACTTGAAGGTATATTTTCAGAACAAAGTGCCTTTGAGTCATTAAAATGTACATATGTGAACTTGTCCAACAGTTGTAGTTTTAAACAAGAGATTTGTTGGCAAGCTGAAGTGAATGCTAGTGCTGTCTCAGAGGCACACACATGCAATTGGCATGGCTGTCAGAGCTAATAAAATGAAGTAACCAGTCAAAGAGGCGCAGAAGAAATAAGAATGATTCTTCTGAGGAAAAAAAAAAGCAACACAAAACACACAATTAAGATGGAACTAAAGGCACTTCCAGAGAACACTGTTTATCTAGGCAGGTATCAGGAAGATGTGAGAAGGAACAAAATTATTTCTGGGATGGAGACAGCAGGAAGTGTTTTAAATATTTGATAGGGAGGAAACCTGTTTCTTTGCTGAAGTGCTACATGTTGAATAATGGGGTGGTTAGATTTTGGGGATACATCAAAGCCCTGTTCTGGTTGTAATCACTCCAAATCTTTCCCTTCTTTGGAGCTATCATCAGTAATCCTTCTGTACTAAACTGAACCTTTGAGAAGAGCTCCAGACCCACCAGAACACTGACCCTTTGTGTGTTTGGATACACGTTCTTTTAGAGGACAGCCAGTAACATTCTTTTGAACAATTCAGTAATACTTTTAGAAGTTGATCCAGAGTGAAGAACAAACAGGATGACACAGACGTGTAGCAGAACTAGCGGAGCAGTATGTAACTGTATACAGCCAGTGAGGTTTAAAGAAATATGGAGGAAGAAAGTTATCATTTCTGCTTGTTAACTGCCACGTTACTGGGCAATCTCAGCTGTGGGTAAAGAAAGTAGTCACATGTACAGTAAGAAATCCGAAGATACCCATTTTGGAACAACTTCAGCGCATTATCTAGATCCTCACTTGCTCAATTCAAACCAATTGAAGAAAATTTTAAAGCACTTGAAGATCTTGAAGTAAAAGAGAGCGATAAAACTGTATGGGACAAAATGAATTGCAGCAAATAATCAAATATAGTACTGGAGGTATTTGAGTCACATTTTGAACTCAGAAAACATAACTGAGAGGCAACTAACTAAAAGTGGGTTGGATTTGATAGTGTCTGCAGATAATGTATTTTTGGAGCTAGCTTATACCTAACTTTGGAGGATTAAGGTGTTAAAAACTTGCTTAAAACCAATTCTGAATGGATAGATAATAAAGGAGCATACTTACGAGGTTTTAAAGTATTTATTGACCTTATACATAGTACTGGAATTTAATGATATTTCCAAGTCTTCTGCTATTTCAGAAGGTATCAGCTGTGTTTAGTGCTATAATATTCTAGTTACAATGAGAAGGCTGGAGACACGTATAGTTTATAGGTGACTTTTGGGCTCCAGAAGTAGTTTCATCCAAAGAAAACAAACATCATCAGAAAAGGTGTAAGCATATCAGAGAACCAGAAGTTATTTGTGGAGTCTTGGCAAAGTCAAAATCTCAGCTGACCACAAACCATTTCAAGGCTTACACATTAGTCCTTTGAAATAACTGCATTCTTATATTTACTGTTATATAGAAAAATTAGCATGAAACATGTTCAAAAGAATTCAACAAGAATAAGTAAGATTCTGATGAAAATCTGCATTTGATCTCCAAGATTAAAATCTTGGGATAATTCAGAGATTAATGTAGGGTGTTTTTTTTTGGCTTGTTAGCTTCATTGCAAGGAATTGCTTAAAGCACTGAAAACCCCAAACCTGTTTAAGAGTTCAAAGCATAAATATAGGTGGTATCTAAGGATATGAAACATGTGGGACATTGAATTAAAAATTGTATTACTTACCAGGAGTTGCATAACCAGTCTGTGGGTTTGTCTGTTTGTTTTTCTGTTTAATTAAATGAAAGGAAAACTTGATGGGTGTGAAAATAATCATATTCCTACAACAAAATCTTCATTGAGGAAAATAGAGTGTGAAGAATACAGGAGCTACCAAGACCTCAAAAATCCTTAGAATGCGTTTTAAAAGACATCATTAGTGACAAGAACCTAAAGTTTGATGGCTCTAAGTCTCACAGCTGAAGATACAGTATACTTTCACACATACTTGGACTAGATGGCCTTTCAAGGTCCATTCCAACCCAAACTGTTCTATGATTCTATGATTCTACCAGTTGTAACTCCAGTTGTGCACAAGACTTGACTGACAGGCACAGCAGTACCCATCCCCAGGGGAAATTATGAAAGATCCCAAATGAGCTCTTCTGAGCTGTACAGAAAGTCATGTATCAGCTAGCCTTGTTGATGAATCTTCAGTGGGTTTTGGAATGGATTATGATATGACACAAGTAGCAATGGTTTTCTCACTGAAGCTGCAAAGTGGTGCAAAATATCTTTCTCAATATGTATGTTTGGATTTGACAGCCTCTATCAGTTAGCTGGGCAAAGCATGGTAAAACAAAGCACTGTTAAATCAACTGGCTTCCAAAGCACATTTGGTTTGGTATTCACTCTGTTCATAAGAAGGCTATGGCAGAATTTTCTTTATTGAAGAGTTCAATAGGATTGATATGAATATCAATACTGTGTGGTTTTTTTAATTGTAAGAATAACTGTCATATTAATAATCTTTGCTATTTTCAAGAGAGGACCCTATGTCCATATCTTGGAGAAGTGATTCTTTTCCGTGAATTTTCATGTGATAGCATGACATAACATGTATCAAGTATTTGCATCTGCCTGCAGCAGATATATCTCGAGGCTGTCCTTCCAGATCTGAGTTTAAGAATAGTACATGTAAATGCTGTGCAACTGAATGCCTTTGATTGCAGAAATGTAAGGAACTAAATTAATTTTAAATACCCAAGTATTCTGTAGTTCAAAAACTGTTTTCAGACAGTTTTTAAGCGGCAAAGTATAAGCAATCTTTTAGCTTAGAAGCAGAACTGAAGAGTACAAACTGTTATATGTTGCCATTGAGTGGAGAACAGTCACCAAAAGAGCTTGGAAGCTCATGTCATCCCATGACTGTCTGTGGAATCATGTGCTTGAAAAAAATGTATAAAAAATCCCTCAGTAAGCAGATGTGAGGTTAATATTTTGTTGCAGTCTCCAAGATTCCAAGATAGATTATTTTAAACCCTGAAGTGTTTTGCTTACTATTTCTTAAAAACTTACAAAACTCATCTAAGTATTTTATAATGTTGCTCATATGATTTCCCATAATTCCTTTTAAAATTCCACTAATTTCCTACTCATATGTAATCGATGTCATTTATATGGAATTCATATGAATGCCATTTGTGTGTCATTTGTATAAATTTCCATTAAATCAGCAACAGCAGTAATCACCTTCCTCATCCTCTCTGCTAGGATCATGGAACTGCCTGGATATATCAGTGTGGTGAGGGCTCCTTTGTGTTAGAAGAGCTTCTGGGTAGTCTCTGTCATGTGGGGCTCTGAATGAAAATCAGGCTCTTTTCCAAGGACCGCACAGATTGAAAACCACAGAATGACAGAATCAGATGGGTTGGAAAAGACATTCAGGATCATCAAGTCCAACCATTCCCCCAGGACTTGCTACATCCACCACTATACCAATATATAGCAAGTCTGTAAGGCTGGCAGAACAGCACAATATTCTAGAGTAATTTACCAGTGCAGCCAAATCATAGACATAGTATGTAAATTAGTATAAGCAATCAAAGAAATTGCATCTTGCACAGCTGCAGGATTGGAACTTACGCGGGAACTTCCCTCGAAGGTGCTGAGTGCCCTCAACTCCCTCTAACCGCTAATGCGGGCTGAACATGTTCCATTTTGAATCAAGCCCTTTGATAGCATCAAGAAAATCTCTGATTATAATAATTTGTTTTATAATGTGTCACTCTACACTTATGAAAAATGAGTATACTTGCTATAATTCAAGTATTCTACAGATATTTAGCTGTACTAAAAGGGTGCCAAGTATACTAAAAATATATTACTTTTCATAAGGGTATAATTTCCTAGTAATCAGAAGATATACTCTGATTCAAAAATTGTTATAATTGTTAATGTTGGTGAGAATTACTAAACCATCAAAGCAAAGGGATATTTGTGGTGTGAAGCTGCAGATAGATAGTTGAGATCATTGGTGTTTAAACCATAAATGACGCACCTGCTGATGAGATTCACTAAGGGAATACTGCACTGTGTCAGATGGCTAGTATTTTTACACTTCAGGGCAGCTTTATTGTTGGGATGTCTAGTCCAAGAAACCTTTCACTAATGGAAGTGAGAGTTGCCTTTTCCAGAAGTTGCAGTATTAATTACTGTTAGTATAAGTGCTTGATTCAGTTTATTTTTGTTTAGTCCCCACAATCTGTCTTGAGAGTACTTACTGTTATTACTTCTTGATAGTTCAGGTGTTTGTAACACAGCACAAAAGGAAGTACCAGAGAAGGCGAGCAGAAGGCTGAGGGGAGACCTCATAACAGTCTTCAATACCTGAAGGGGACCTACAAGAAATCTGGAGAGGAGCTTTTGACAGGGGCATGCAGTGACAGGACAAGAGGGAATGGCTTTAATCTGACAGAGGGGAGATTTAGATGAGATTTTGATGGATGAAGTTGTCCAGAGAAGCTGTGGCTGCCCCATCACTGGCAGCATTCAAGCCCAGATTGGGCGGGGCTTGGAGCAACCTGGTCTAGTGGAAGGTGTCCCTGCCCATGGCAGGGGGTCGGGACTGGATGAACTTTAAGGTCCCTTCAAACCCAAACCAGTCTGGGATTCTATAAAACAAGGGCCTGAAAGAAAGATGGATTGGAAGACAGCAAAGGAGACAAGTTGGGGTTGAAGTATGCTGTACATAAAGTGAGAAGAAAGAAGCAAGCAACCAAAGTTAAAAAAGCAGCAGTTGCTTTTGGAAATAAAGAAAGGGTGATGAGTAAAAAACAAACAAAAATATAAAAAAGGAAACAGATCAAAATTGTTGCTGATGAAGCATTCTGCCTAGAGTCAAAAAAGAAGTAATGAGATGTAGGACAAATTGTAAATACTTGGGTGTCTTATCAGTTTACAATAGCCCTAAGGAACAAAGAAGATGGAAAGTTGACTACACAGCATGCATGGAGGAGACAGAAGCAAAGCCTGGCCAAAAATAAAAATGTATCTCTTTAGTTGTATTATGATCATACCAAGGTCAGAAATAGTGTCAGAGTAGATTTGAGCTGTCAGGAGAACTCTGTGTGGCTGCTTCTCCTTTGCCTAGTTGACGCATGTGGTGTGTGGGACAGCAGGATTTTTAGTGGCTGATTCCATGGTGCTTCCAGGGTAAATTTGACTGGAAAGGGTAAACTTTCCACTGCTATAAATGAATATAGCTCTTGTGGTCCTATTGGAGGGGAAAAGTCACAGAAGTTTTTACAATAATATTATTTCCCTTCTGTTCAGCACCAAACCCACTCACTTTAAGATTCAGACTAGGCAATATTGCTTTTGCCTTTATTTTCATAATAGTAATAGTGTTTCTGGTCTGACCTTCCAGACAATTAATGTTGAACATGTTAATGCAGTTGCCATAAACAAATTCTTAGCAGCATTCAAACACTTTGTCTATAGCTTCAGAGTTCTTTCTAGTGCCACCTGCAAACACCAAGAAATGCCAGCATACAGGACAGCCTGTTCTCCCAGCCCAGGAAACTACTTCTTATACCCAATATGGATATTCAGATTTTCTGTAGGATCTGGAGGTTTGTGTCTCTTTCTGAGAAATATGCTTCTGTGATGTCAGGATGTAAATTGCATTTGTACTTTTAATACCACCAAATTAGCATTTGCTTCGTGTAATTTTTGATCCATACTCTGTTTTTCTTGTTGCTGTTTCAACTGTTGGCCTTCCTCTGATGTGTTCAACAGAGTTATTTTTTACTCTTTCTCTGTCATTCTTTCCAGCCATTTTGTGACTGCTGCCTTTGCTGACTACTTTTTTTTGATTTAGCTGTAAATCTGGGCAAAAATACCATAGCTACCAAGACAGTAGGAAAAACAGAGATTTCACAAGGACGTACTTAATGGCAGGATAAAAAGTCAAGATACTCCTTATTTTTAACAATAGACTCAAGTTCTTTCGCATTTGGTATTTGGTGAACTCTTGTTTTGCTGAATGCATTGTGAAACAAATTTTTATCTTTCTGTAGCCAATTAGCCCCAAATTGAACAAGCCACAATAATCCAAAGAAGGTTTTACAGATCGAGATTGAACTCTGAGTATTAATTAGTAGCTATTCCCTACTAAGATTCCTCTATTGTCATGGATAAGATGTGCTCTTTTGGTGATGTGTATTCGTATTTTCTTCATATTATTTTACATTACATTTTACACTGTATTCCTTATACATACTCTCAGCAACAAACTTCTTTGGCTGCAGTGACCATTAGAAAGATGTCTTCATCTACTGACTATGTTTATTTCGAGTTATTTCAGCATACACAGAAGTATTTAACTGGACAAATGACAAAAAGATGAAATAATAAAAATATCACACTTTTATTTTAAAGATGTATAAGCTCTATCATGTTCAATTATTGCTAGAGGAAATGGGAAGCTTGAAGTTACTCCACAACTTGTCTACAAGATACTGTTAAGCTTAAGTTCTGCATTTATCAGATAAGCTTATAGCAATGTCTTCCAAGTTGATGGATTATTAGTAACTGACAATTTTTTGTCAGTATTGCTGGATTAGAAAAAAATAGTTCTGGTGCTGCAGACAGTGAAATTACCATGGTTATGTTGGTTATAGACAAAAGACCTGGGCTGGTATACCTCAAAACTTGGATCCTACAATTTAGGTAATGCAGGACTCCAGTAGGGCTTCCCTCCTCGTTCTGAGAGCTTATATTGATTCTTAGGTATTCAGTGACTTAATGCTAGAGGCAGAGAAACACACAGATTTTCCTGATGCTTGCAGGTTTCTGGATGTTCAAATTATGCAAATTGAGCACAGTTTGCCCAAAAAGCAAATTAGTATTGTGCACCTGTAGCAAGCATAATATGTGTATTTCAACGGAAGTAAGAACATTCAGCACATTTTTACCTCATTAGCACTCCAGGGGTAGCAGTGACTTAATTCTTTGCTGTTGCAAGCTCTGTAGCTGTTACCCATAGAGGTTTTACAGTTGTCCATAAACCATGTTTGCCAAAAAACAAACATAAATTTTCTGAAAAGTATTGTGAAGACAGAGTAATGATTCATTTCTTTGTAGAGTGAATTACTCTGTACAGGGTATAAAACCTTTGGCATCCTAATCCTGTAGGGCATAAAAAGAAATGCCACTCCCAGAACTGGGCTGCCTGGCTTTATAACACTTGAGATTTGGAAGCAGATACTTGCTGTTGGGGATGTAGAAATCATACAGCACCTGTTCGGACCATATGAAGCTGCATTTTGGAAAGGAAGATGGATATGAAAAAAACCTAGGAAAATCATGATTCTCATGGAAGTAAATGGACTTCACTGTGATGTTGGAAGTGAGTGCGATCTGACTGCGACATCTGTTACCCTGTTGATCGCCAGGGTTGATTTGGCTGATCTGGCTGGCTAGGCGGGTGTCCCCTTCCTCCTTCACCGCTCCACGTGCTCCCGAAGCTGCATGCTCGGTCGAAGAGAACAACCTTCCCTGATACAGGCAGTACCATTCATTGGTCACAGGTATATAGTAGCCGCACTCCCCTGCTAGAACCTACAAACAAGCTCAAGGTCCAGTTGTAGGAGAACATAGGGTAGTCAAGCTTCCAAGACTTCAGACACATCCAAAGGAGGCACTGCACATAGCAGTCTGCCATTCTTTTGTTTTTTGGAGTTGCTATTTATGTTAGGGATAGGCTGGAGAGTATAAAACTCTGTCTGGGGACAGGTGAGCAGTCAATAGAAAGTTCGTGGGTCAGGGTTAAAGGGAGAACAGCGATGGGAGACATTATTGTGGGGATCTGTTACAGACCGCCTAATCAAGAGGATTCTGTGAATGAAGCACTCTATAGGGAGATAGGAACAGCTTCACTCTCACAGGCCCTTGTTCTTACTGGGACTTCAACCACACGGATATCTGTTGGAGGGACAGTACGGCCTGGCACAAGCAATCCAGGAGGTTCCTTGATTGTATGGAAGACAACTTCCTTCTGCAAGTAATAGAGGAGCCAACAAGGAGAGGTGTCATGCCTGACCTCGTGCTCACCAAAAGGGAAGAGCTGGTAGGAAATGTGATGTTCCAGGGCAGCCTTGGTTGCAGCAATCATGAGATGGTCAAATTTGAGATCCTCAGGACAGTGAGAAGAGCGTACAGCAAGCTCACTGCCCTGGACTTCAAGAGAGCAGACTTTGGC